>CABFVX010004266.1:0-17235 GCA_902151425.1 Timema shepardi | reverse complement strand
GTACGCACTAACGCTAATGTGTAATGGTAGGGTGATTGTGAGATGAAATGGAGGACCTACAGTTTAACGTGGGATCCGAACCACGGTGGAGGTCTGGCATTCCCCACACTCGCAAGATGTCTTGTCAGAGGTGAAGGAAGGGTTTGATAATCAGATAAATCTTTGCCACGACCGAGGATTGAATCCCGGCCGCCAGCACAGAAGTCTGACACCTTACCTCTAGACCGCCAGGTCACCATTTTCTTCCGATACTTGATGACCTAGGGTACCTAGTTACTTTCAAGGAACCAGTTTTTTTTCTCACCTCGTCTTAGTGCCCGTTTCTGTTAACGCGTATGTTAATTACGTTAATTTCTGTATTTGTAGCTTTGGAGGCTCTGGAGATGTAAACAAAATGGAAGACCTCAACGTTAAACAAATATTTTTCTTTTCGACGTTTTGAAATTATCATGTTTTTTTTTCCAAAATTAATTTACTAAAAGCTCACTGTTAACTATTTTTATTTAAATAACTAGATATTGTCATCATAATAAATTAGATTTGCGTAAAACAGAAAAAAACAAGCCTTTATATTTTTTTTTGTTGACCTCGATAAATTCATAACATTTCTGTCCAACAACAACTTAAGAATTTTTTTATAAAATTAGCCAACAATTTTTTTCCCCATTGTAACAGATTCTGCATTCGTCTCGTTGCGATGATGATATTGATTACGGCGATATGTATGATAACACTATGCCCACAATGAGATTAAGTGGGGTGATAGTGTAGGCATTGTGACTTATACAAGACACCCGTGGGTTTGGTTTTTGATCTTCCTTAGGCCTGCTTCAAATATATTATTTGTTTAGGCCTATGTCAAAATGACCTGACCAAGTGTCAACATTCTAAGAATGCGTCTATAGTAATATTAAAAAAAAAATTACTTTAACATCCTCCCTTAAGCTGACCAGCTTGGTTTGCGAGAAATTGCCACGCAGACGTTAGTATCTAACTCAATAATTAATTATATAGTAGGTGACATGGTGTTCTAGGGGTAAGGTGTCAGACTTCTGTGCTGGGGTGCGGGGCTCAATACTTGATCCCGGCACAGATTTATCTGATTACCGAATCCTTCCTTCACCACTGACAAGACGTGATTTAATCACAACTTGTGAATGTGAGGAATGCTAGGCCTCCACCGTGGTTCGGATTCCACCTTAAACTGTAGGTCTTCCATTTCATTTCACAATCACCCTACCATTACACATTAGCGTAAGTTCGTATAAACCGAGCGGGTAGTAAGACGTGGTGCTATTAATAATAATAATAATAATTATTATTATTATATAGTGCGTTATTTCAAAATATGGATCACGCCAAAATAAAGTCGAATGATTCCAACAGGGCTCTTTCTCCTTAAGGAGCCAAGAGACTATCTCTTATGAACAAAAGTCTTAGATTTAGCCTTCCTCTAACAACTATAGTATTATTTTATAGGCTCCCAACATAAGATAGTTGAGAACTATCAGCGAGCTTTTCTCTTTACCTTGAAACCAGAAGGTTCATAATTTTCCTTCACCTCTTTCTTATTGACATGACAAAGGGTGGTTGCAGAGGAAAGGTGAAAGGGAGTATAAGCTTGGACAGACTAGAGAAGAAGTTATAGAAAATGACTCAAACGATTGCATTTTAAGCCGTGTTCCCGGATAGTGATTGATACTTTCCCGTTGACCGAGGTGGCCGCCTTAAATTCGAGTACGATGATACGCTAATGGGATAGGAGTGAAGAAGGTAGAGTTGGTAAGAAATGTGCCCACATTTACGTGGAGATAGAGTGGAATATCTTGTATGGAAAAAACACCCTTAGTCTACCTGAACGGGATTCTAACCCCCCAATTTCCCTATCACCAGTGATCCCATCTAACACGCAAGTGACGCGTTAGACCATACGACCACCGATACGGATATCAAGGTGAAAGTTATCCGACACATTATCTCAGTCGGTAAAAGCATCTTCCCAGTAAGCTAAGGGCATCAGGTTCGATTCCCGGCATAGCAAAAAAAAAAAAGATAAGTATAATTGGATAAATTATGAGATCTCAATTTTACAGCGATTAATTGACGTCCAAAGGACTGGATGGTGGTGGATTAAGTTAGTTTGTGGGTCTTGTGGTTAAATAAATCTATTCATAAATTACACGTTAATATCACTTATCAGTTAATAGAAGTAACCGTAATATGTACAGTATACCCATATTTGATCTAGTTTGGTTGACCGGTATTGAAGCACATGTATATTCGAAGGATATGATAGGTTGTGGCGCTGAAGATAGATTCGAATCTCACTTGTGTGCACTAGTTGTACTATTTTCTTCCTACGCTAATGCGGGTACACTTCCTCTGAGCTTATAGCATCAATCTATCTCATAGATTAAGTTACTAATACCTCTTGTGGTTAACGTATGAATTAAAACTATAATACCTGCATCGTTGAGCGTGTGAGTCAAGGCGTCGATATCGTTGCTGATGCCGACAAGGAGGAGGTTGGGGCTCAAATACCGAACGTGTGTCCACTCGCTCTTCACGTAAATGCGTTTACATTTCCTTTAAATTCTACCTTCCTTATCCCTACCCTATTAGTGTAAATGTGCAGATAGCTCGGACGGGTATTAAGACGCGGAAACCCACCTCGGTGGCGTGGTTGGTTGGCTTGTGGCGCTTGTTTCATGTTGAGCTAGACTGCCGTGGACGGGAAGATTGAGGTTGGGATCCCAGTCGGGTGAACTGGGGGTAGGTTTTTCCTAGATGTTTTTCCACTCTACCTCCACGCAAATGCGGGTTCATTGACTCTAAATTCAACCTTACCCATTCCTTACTCATTAGCGTATAGCCCGAATGGGTAGTAAGATGCGGTGCTAAAAAAAGAGCGTGGAAAACTTAAAAAGATAATAATAAAAAGTTAGTGATTTACTGTAAATCCTTTAATATAAACTAAATTATAATAGGATTTAAGTTGGAATTTTTTTAGAAAATACAAATAGATGTATTTTTGAGATAAATATTGATAACATTGTACTCTAGACTATTATTAATTAATAATACTGACTGAGCGTAGCGAGGTTATGTTTTAACTGGGATATTTAGAATTTCATCTGTATGTCTATCAGGATTTTTTTTTTAGCACAATAGCTGCCAAATGCGTCGGCCAATTTAGACGAAATTTGACAAAGAAATTCTTTAAAAAGGGTTTGAAGGACGTGTGTACATATATTTTTTCGTTCTGGTTATACGTTTCAATATGGTGGCTGTTCAAAATTTTGATAACTCATCTCAAACGATTTTAATTTCAAATTCTAAGCAATTGCTCAAGTACATAGAGCATAATATTTAAAAAACACACATGTCGACCTGGTTTGCAAGACTGCCGTTTTAAACCCGCGCGAACAACGGTTATTTTATATGAATGTAATGTGGGCTACTATTAAAATACATTATTCATTTGTTTTTGGTTTAATTTGATCACCAAACAGTATCATCCACTTCAAATCCAAGGAGAAATTAGAGGAGAAATTCCAACTTGAAATCCAAAGAGAAATCTTAAGACTGTAGAAACGATAAGAACACGATATAAATCTTAACACTATGCATTTAGCGGTTTTTGAATTTATGGAACGAGGTCTACTGTTCACATAAATACTAGTTTTATAGGTATTCTATTGATAATATCTCTCAAAAGTGACAGCTGCAAATCACCCGACTGGACGTTAATTACGTGAAAGTAGAGCTAGTAAAACTTCCCAGCTGTTGTTAGATGTATCCGTTCGTAAGAAAATTGGACTGTAATTAGTAAAACGACGGTTGCTACGAGCGCTAAGATGATAGTAAAACCCTTGGATTATGAATATTCATCTGAAGAGGAAGAGATTGACAATGGAGAAACCAGGGTGTCGTGGCGGCGTGATTTAATGATGGTACGGAGCAGTGGGAGATTGATGTAGGAATCAATAGCGCGCCCGTGACTCATAATGGGGAGGGGTTGACATATCAATAAGGACACTCCCACATCTTACACTGAACTTTCTTACCTTCATTATTTCATACGCCAAGGGAGTATCACCGAGAACGTGTTGGCCAGGGGTTCTCAAATGGTGTGCCGCGGTACCAGGCGTACCGCGAGATTTTGAGAGGAAAAAATATTAAGAGAATATAAAAAAACATCGAAAATAATAAAAATAAAGAAATGGAAGAAAGTTTTGTCTTTTAGTGTTTCTCTGAAATGCACGTGCCACGGCACCCGATTCGAGACACATCCACACTAAAAGTTGAATTTGAAAAGAAGAGTGAGCCATTATTGGGTGTTTTTTTGGCTTGAACTGGTGCAAGAGAACCCTAACTTAGTGAGAAAGCAACATACCTACTTTTTCCCTTCTCAACTTTCTATTTGTGTGAGCAATATTTCTCAACTACGGCGACAGTGAAATCCAAAACAAGATTATTATTATTATTATTATTAGCACCGCGCCTTACTACCCGTTCGGGTTATACGCACTTACGCTAATTTGTAATGGTAGGGTGATTGTGAGATGAAATGGAAGACCTACAGTTTAACGTGGAATCCGAACCACGGTGGAGGCCTGGCATTCCCTCCAAAACAAGAAATGGATTGCTAAGTCTTGAGGATGATATGCGTGTTGCGTTTTCAACCACTAAGCTATATATCAATCTTACTTGGTCTATAACATAAATCACAAATCTCACATTAATAATACCTGTTTTCCAACTGAAGACTGTATTATTAATACTGTACTGATCTTACATTGTGGTTGGCTAGGGTGCTAGTTTATTAATTTCCAAAACTATTACTCAATAACTTTATTTATGAATTTCATAGTTTTGTTTTAAATTTATATATTTCAATTAAATCAGAAAGGGAGTCAATAAAATGTATTTTAATTTTATATAGTTAGGTAATTAAAACATTGTTAATTGTTTAATATGCTACTCTGACAGTTTGAGTAATAAATATAAAATGCGAAAAACAAAACACTTGGGACAATTTTTTTTATTGGTGCCATAAGCTTATAAAGGTTGAGAATCCTTAGTTTAGGCTATAGCTTTCTGGTGGTGAGTGTAACACAAGGTGCCAAGGGAGGGGGAGGGGGGTTGGTGTGTGTGTAGATATCTATACGGTTTTAACATCTCTGGATCTAAAATTGATGGTCAGCTTAATATAAAAAAAAACAAGACTTAAAGAAGTTCTGGTGAGTGTTTATGAGTGTTCTAATTTTGGTTGAGTACTGTTCATTTGTGAAATAATGCTTTTTAAAAAAATGTTTTATTTTATGTAACACTTGACCATGTAATGAAGCAGCGTTCTAAAAACTGATTATAGCTGGAGCGGTCAGCGGTTTTTTTTGAGGGCTCACAACACCTTTTAGGAAATATGACGGTCATTTCTCTCGCCGGCCACGAGCTCCATTTACGTCCCACTGGGTTTTTCTTCGGGATGGGGGGAGGGGGGGAGGGGGCGCTCCTTCCCGGTCATGAGGCGCGAACATACAGCACGGACAAACTCGTACGGCAAAGAGGTACAGAGTGAACGATCTCTCATGATATGGAGATGAATAAAAGTAGGATAAATTTACATTATTTGTATAGTGATAGTGATAAAAAAAATCACACGTTGGAGGAGGGATAATTATATACAGTGATGTGCACACTATCTCATCGCGGAAGAGTGTGAATAGAGCCCATAAACTTTCATTCATGGATGAACATAATTCGGATTAGAGCTATCGGGCAGAAGAAAATATAAAGCGGTAAATTTTGCGAGAAGGGGGAAAATATAAATCGTTCACGATGCAGGAGATAATATAAGGTGGCCAAACTCGCAGGGCAGGAGATAATATAAGGTGTCCAAACTCGCAGGGCAGGAGATAATATAAGGTGGCCAAACTCGCAGGGCAGGAGATAATATAAGGTGTCCAAACTCGCGCGGCAGCGAATAATATAAGGTGGCCAAACTCGCAGGGCAGGAGATAATATAAGGTGTCCAAACTCGCGTGGCAGGAGATAATATAATATGTCCAAACTCGCAGGGCAGGATATAATATAAGGTGTCCAAACTCGCCGGGCAGGAGATAATATAAGGTGTCCAAACTCGCGTGGCAGCGAATAATATAAGGTGGCCAAACTCGCAGGGCAGGAGATAATATAAGGTGTCCAAACTCGCAGGGCAGGAGATAATATAAGGTGGCCAAACTCGCAGGGCAGGAGATAATATAAGGTGTCCAAACTCGCGCGGCAGCGAATAATATAAGGTGGCCAAACTCGCAGGGCAGGAGATAATATAAGGTGGCCAAACTCGCAGGGCAGGAGATAATATAAGGTGGCCAAACTCGCAGGGCATGAGATAATATAAGTTGTCCAAACTCGCGTGGCAGCAGAGACTGTGTGTTAGGAAAATTCATAGGATGACTCGGCCGTGAGGATGACCGTTGACTCACTGCACCACCTCTGAAATACTTTGTTTATAATCCCGTTGGAGCAGGACTTTTAAATGTTAGCGTGAAATATAATGATTGTGAAGTCTAGAAGCACCGTTTCAGACCAGTGCCTGAAATACTGTAAATAATAGTTTGAATAATCGTACACTAAAAGGGAGCGAATAGATTGGAGACATTCCTCTATATTTTCTTCTTTGTTCAACTGGTTTATGTCCAACACGATTATTTGAGGTATTTAGCATTCACTTTCTGAACCGACTGATCATATCAACACAAGATTTATACAATGACTAAAATTTAGAAAAAACAACAACACAACATACAATCTTCGGTCGTTAATTCGTAACTTTGAAAGTGAAAACCCGCATTCACCAATGATACATTTTTCAGCCATTCAGGTAATCAGCACACTAGACAGACACGCTACCGAATAAGATATAAAGTGTCGGACACGATGGTTGTTAAATTACTTAATACAAGAGGTAAGGGCAATGAAGGTATTTGGCAGAAATACCCTCGTATTAACGTAAGAGGGAAAATGGGGTCATCCCCCGTCAAAGCCCATGTGGGAACTCACCTTTCTATGAGCACTGTCAAGGTACAAACTCCGACCTCCCAGTCCATGGCAACATAAATGAATGAAAACCAGACTTTATAACATTATCTTCTCTGAGGGGACAAAGAGAGGTGTCTATATTATTATTATTAGCACCGCGTCTTACTACCCGTTCGGGTTATACGCACTTACGCTTAATGTGCAATGGTAGGGTGATTGTGAGATGAAATGGAGGACCTACAGTTTAACGTGGGATCCGAACCACGGTGGAGGCCTGGCATCCCACATATTCACAAGTTGTGATTAATACACGTCTTATCAGAGGTGAAGGAAGGGTTTGGTAATCAGATAAATCTGTTCCGGGACCGAGGATTGAACCCCGGACTCCCAGCACAGAGAGATGTCTATAGCTTATTGTATAACGTAGTGTTTCCCAAACTGCCTGGTAATACAAAATTGTATGGCTGTTGTTGGGTTCCTTCTACCTTAAAGAAGGAGATAGAAAGCGTCCGGAACTGGACTTATGGTTGGTTAGTTACTGGTCCCAGGCGTGGCCAGTGTAATATAGGTTAATAAGGACAATCCATCAAGATCAGCTTGGACGAGACTAGGGATCATTTTAACTTCCAAAGATCACAAGGAGTTTGCATACATTACTAGTGCACTCTTACACCATTAGTCTTAAGGTGGGATGGAAGAGGATGCGAGAAAAACCAGTGTTTTTTTTTGCAGTTTTTATGGCAACATATTTTTTTGGTACAATTATTATTATTATTATTATTATTAGCACCACGTCTTACTACCCGTTCGGGTTATACGCACTTACGCTAATGTGTAATGGTAGGGTGATTGTGAGATGAAATGGAGGACCTACAGTTTAACGTGGGATCCGAACCACGGTGGAGGCCTGGCATTCCCCACATTCACAAGATGTCTTGTCAGAGGTGAAGGAGGGGTTTGGTAATCAGATAAATCTATGCCGGGACCGAGGATTGAACCCCGGCCGCCAGCATAGAAGTCTGACACCTTACCCCTAGACCACCAGGTCACCTTGGTACAAATAGATAATTTAATTTTCTTCACATATATACCTCAAAATTTCTTGAATATCTGTCAAGGATGTTCTGGAATTTAATGACAGCTTTTCTCTTCATTTACAAAGTTTGTTAGATAATGCCACCATGCTCATGATAGATATTCAGGTGCTTTTGGTACCAACATGTGAAGAAAATTAAACTTTATGTTTATACTGGAGCAATATTTTATTTATTTTTGTTTCGCTCTAAAAACTGCATAAAACACCGACCTTTTGTTGCGTCTCTTAAGGTGAGATGGAAGGAATACAAGCTAAGATCAATATTTTTGCAGTTAAAAAAATAATCTTTTTTGGCCAAATAAAATAAAATATTGCTTCAGAAAATAAGATTATTTTAATTTACTAACAGTTTTTTTGTCACGAAATTCGCGGGATTTGAACATGCATTTTTATCTTAATTTAACTTCAGCGGTGGACAAGAGACAGAAAAACTAGGTATGTTCTATAGGTTACTAATGGCCATTCCAAAAAACTGGTATTTTTGAAAGACTGCAGGCTTACATTCAGGCTGATGATGGCCATTTTGAGCACTTGCATTAATGTTAATCAGCTCCACATTACTGAAGTACAAACATGACTCTAACTTGGAAACAAGGTCAAATGAGACACATATTTGTGTCCCTAATTAAAATGAGTCCCACATACTAGGTACACCCTAAATCTGTTGTTCAATATTTTTGCTATATTTAAACTAAAAAACACAAACTATTATTTTGACTACTGAATTCAAGCAAGTTTTTTAATAGTCATATACACCAATTATTGTCTAACCTCTAAGTAGCAGACAACCATCATTTAATATTGTACACATGCGCAGATGCCATTATCTGTCCACCCCTTCCTTTGTCGATTCACCTTTGTACGGTGTTAACGTTAATATCGCATCTCACTTGTTTACCGATCTTTAAAGAGTTTACACCAATAACTGGTTAGTTCCCGATGGTACTTTAATAGTCGTTGGAAAACCAAGAGTAATTATCTATTGTATAGCTGTTGATTATGTAGACGGTGGCAAGTCATACACCTTTAAATGAATTAAATACGATTTTTTTTTGTATCTGAATCAAGTGTACGTTTTATTTCCTACATAAACATGGTCATTCAAAAAACGGCTACAGTTCTCTGAATAATTAAAATGGAATGATAACATTTCTAGATAAACTGGATTTTACTGAATCGTAGCATGAGGTAACTTAATTTGGGATCAAGAACACAGGTACAGTACAGTTTTCATAAGAAGAACTTTATCTGACATTTATAAAAGCTACTAGATCTACTTTCACGTATTCATACGTCAAGTTCATGTGATCTGCACTCTGCACCTGTCCCTTTTATATATATATATATATATCTCATAAATACCTATAACATAACATTTAAAAATTAGTAACATGTTATCAATGTTGGCCGTGAAAAGTTTGTATTTTATAAGAAACCCAGGTCTCCACCGTGGTTCGGATTCCACGTTAAACTGTAGGTCCTTCATTTCATCTCACAATCACCCTACCATTACACATTAGCTCATTACACATTAGCGTGAGTGCGTATAACCCGAACGGGTAGTAAGACGCGGTGCTAATAATAATAATAATAATAATAATAATATAAGAAACCCTTCCTATGTAAATTGGACTGTATCCTACTAAAGGGCTGACGAACCTATGGCACACACGGTCAAAGTGGCACACGTGTTCAAAGTGGTATTTTTATGAAGTTATATAACAAAGTACTGGTAGACTACTAATACTACTACTATTTTTTTATACCTTCTGTGAAATATATAATTTTGGTCTTGCTATTTTTACTTTTAAATGTATTTTTCGTTCAGAAGACAAAGTCTCAGTAGAATTATTTAACGAAAAGTCAACTTAACAGATGTTGATGTTTACAGCGTCTCCCGTTTTTCTCTCTACGATATATACATTGATTCCTAAAACATAATTGATATAAATTATGATATGAAATTTAAAACAATTCAATAAAATAATAAGGTTAAATTCTCAATCACTAAACTAAACTAATCTACACTGAAATAAATATTTAAAACATACTCTATATGGCCATATCATAATGTAACACTCACGAGTCGGGGATAGCTGGCTTACTGGTCACCTTCAGTGGCTGAAATGAATAGTTGCGCGCGCATTACCCTCCTAGCTTCCCGCAGGCCTGATTCTCCGGGTGCGTTAGGCGGAACGGTATCAGCTTATCTTACCGAAGGGAACTTACACATTCGCTTCGCGCACTTGCTAAAATTTACCTACGCTTCAAAAAATGGTCATTAAAATGGTTATACTCAAAGGCTGTATTTTTTTACAATAACAAATATCATTTATAATAACTATGTCTTATTATATCTATAATAATAAAAGGAAGTGTTTGTCTGTGTGTGTGTGTGTTTGTTTGTGTGCGAAGCCCAGCCAAATCTACGGCACGCAGGGATCTGACATTTTTAACATAGGCTGACGGAAGGGGGTTCGAATTCACCTCAAAGCCGGTTTTTTAAATGTTTAATTATCTTTTTAATCAAGCTATTTTTAACGAATTTTAGAAAAAAATATTTTTAATCTGGTTTAGAATTACGTTTTAGAGATAACGTTTCAAAATTAAATCGGTCACCATAATTCTTATAACAAAGTGGGTCACGGGAGTGCCAGTTAATTATATTACTAATAACGATAATTAACTACTCGTATATTTTAAAGTTTTATTTAAAATTCTCACAGGCTCGTGAAAGAATATCTTTTAAAAGTAGCGACAAGTTTGTCAAGCACCCTAAAAAAGATTCTCCAATCCTTCCACAAGCGCCTATAAATGGGCAATAAGGAGAAGGAGGGCTTCAGCCCCTCCCCCCCTATCACTCTGCAATATCCGAGCTAACAAACAAAAACCATGAAATATAACCTTCCTACCATTCCCTCTTAAACAGCTTGTTATTTTTTTTTTTCATTTTGTTCTGTTCATTAAACTTATGAAAAATATAATATTTCTTTTCTATGAGTTTAGCTACAACAAAATTTTATTTTTGGTTATTTTTTTCAGAATTTTTTGCTGTTGCGAAAATTGGTTCTTGAAATTATTTAATTATCACTTAATTAATACTCATATGCTCTAAAAGTCCCTCCCACAAGTTTTAATTCCTGAGCTTTTCTCTGAAGGAGGGTGGGAAGTGTGAAGGGCGCTACACCCCCGGAAGATGAGACTCCAAGCTGCCACCCATTTTGAAAACCCTCATGGGTGCCCGTGAACTATTCCCTTCTCTATTTTTCTTCGAAACGTATAGTTACATAACAGTAGAAGTAGTGACTTTTGCATGCATTGATTCAAGAAATGACTATCTACATGGTAGTTTGTATTTTAAGAATAGCTATTTTAATAAAATATAATAAACACGTGATTTGTCGTGTGCTGAGTATAAGGTATATTTCCTTTTCTTTTGTAAACCATCAGCGTATTTTATTAAACTATTCTACCCACACACTCCAAGTAGCGGCAAGCTACAAGAGGATTTAGGACGTTAATATATTTCACGTTTACTCAGCGAGTTTTCAAATAGAAACAAAAAGCATAAAATTCTTTAAACAATAAAAAAAAAAGCCTTACAACGTTTCAATTATTGGTTTAATACTCAAGGTGAGTTTTTCTTTACGTGTATTTTTTATTATCGCAAAGTGTCCATAGGTAATATTATTTAGGATATTCACGAAAATTGAATGAAAAAGAAAAGTTCGAAGAACTATAAATCAGTTTGAAATAGAAAACGGTGAGAAATTTACTATTTTTTTTGTTATTTTAATAAATGGTAAAAAAAAAATTAGCTCAGGATGTAAGAGTTGCAGTTACTTAAAGTTCAATTTTAATACAAAGAAACCTGCTTCGATGGCCTCATGGTCTAAGGCATCAATCTCGTGTTGGACTAGACTACCGACCGGGGTTAGAATCCTAGTCGGGCGTACTGAGGGTAATTTTCAAAAATGGTTTTCCACTGTCTTTCTCCGTGCAAATGTGGGTACACTTCATCTAAAGTCAATCCTCATCCTTGACTCATTAGCGTAATTAGTACATGTGTGTATAACTTGAACATGTAGTAAGACGCAATGCTAAAAAAATAAAGAAAAAGAATAATACGATGACTCTTATCGGATATTTAGAAAAGTTACTAGATTTATTTTCACGCATTCGTACGTCTAGTTATGTCATATGCAACTGTCACTTTAAATATATATATTATCAATACTTATAAAATATCTCGAATAAAATAGTAAAACATTATCCATATTAACTAAAAGAAAGGTGACCTCGTGGTCTAGGGGTAAGGGATTCAATCCTTGGTCCCGGCACAGATTTATCTGATAACCAAACCCTTCCTTCACCTCTGACAAGACGTGTGTTAATCACAACTTGTGAATGTGGGGAATGCCAGGCCTCCACCGTGGTTCGGATTCCACGTTAAACTGTAGGTCCTCCATTTCATCTCACAATCACCCTACCATTACATATTAGCGTAAGTGCGTATAACCCGAACGGGTAGTAAGACGCGGTGCTATTAATGATATTAATAAACTAAAAGAAAGGTTTATATTTTATAAAAGGCCCTTCCTATCAAAATCCCACTGTAGAAGTGTAATAAAGGAATCATCAGGAGGTAAACAAGAGTTGGAAAGGTAAACAAACATCGCATAGTTCGTATCTCTCGGGTAAACAGGAAGGGGTATTGTCACAAACCTTTACAGGAGAAAACTGATGCATTTTAAAAATTCACCTTTTTCATCTTGCATCTTTAAATTAATAAAAATATGTGGATAGTCAGAAGGATAGCTACTCGCGCAAAACCTAAAAAAAATATAGTTCTGTTGCTTTTTGGCCTCCAAGTTGATTTATTACTAACTAGACCCTTCCCTCTCCCCCTCTACCCCCGCATTATTATTTTCAACACACATATTGAAGAATCATCATAATACTCTACCATAAAATATGAATGACTATCGACATTTCTATGAGGAATAAATTAAATGTTCAAAATAAATTATTGCCTATGTTACTCGCTGATAATGTAGCTTTATATTGGTGAAAGAATTTTTAAAATAGGTCTAGTAGTTTTTGAGTTTATCCATTACAAACAAAAAAAACAAAACTTTCCTCTTTATAATATTATTATTAATATTAGTATAGATGAATTGTTGGTGCTAGTGATATATATTCCGATCAAGAAGAATGAAGTTTCATCTCCAACAAGGTGAATTAGGGTAGTTTAAAAAAAAATAATATATATATATAAACCACTAACTCTAAAAGGAACACATACATTTTTTAATACAGTTTTTTAATTCTAAGTTTTTTTTTATCTATTCATGAGCTTTACAAGCCCTTATAGCTAAACTTGTATCTCCATGGAATACACATTTGGGGGAAATGCAAATATTAATATGAACAAACCAACATTGACCAAACTCGCTTCAGTGGCCGAATGGTTGAAGGCGTCACTCTCGTACTAGACTGGGAATACCGGGGTTTGAATCTCGGTCGGGTAAATGGTTTCTAACTCTCCTTCCATTAAAATTCACGTACCTCAAGAATGCTTCCTTCCTCATCCTTCTCTCATTAGAATAATTATCATATATACGTATAACCTGCACAGGTAGTAAGACGCGAAGATTAAAGAATTGTCAAATTAGCATAATCTTTCAAAAGTGGTGATATTTAAAGTAGATCTAGTAGATTTTTTTTGGAATATACTGATTCTATCTGACTGAAAGTTGTCGACCGAAGGCTGGGAGGCACAGCCTGGCGAACTGTGTGACGACATGTGAGTACACCTATGAGTACATGACCGAGTGTGTGTGTGTAGGAGTCGCTGATGACTGTGATATATGCCGGGTGCCACGCCCTGGGTACCAGGCGCCTAAACTTGGGGACCGCGACAAGGCAGACAGAACTCGGTGGGAGGAGATAGACGGACATTTACATGTGAACAAAACACGGCCGGGTCTTGAGGTATGACGAGCAGGGGCACGCGTCCAGACACCCTGTGCCCGCGTGGTTAGAGAGGTCAATCATGGGTCCAGAGGAACCTGGTTCGAGGACAGAGACACGTCCAGACACCCTGTGCCCGCGTGGTTAGGGAGGTCAATCATGGGTCCAGAGGAACCTGGTTCGAGGACAGACACACGTCCAGACACCCTGTGCCCGCGTGGTTAGGGAGGTCAATCATGGGTCCAGAGGAACCTGGTTCGAGCACGGACACGCGTCGAAACATCCTGTGCCTGCGTGGTTAGAGGGGTCACCTGATTTGAGTAATGTGTTAGTATCACCGAATCAAATTAATCACATTACTAAATAGAGAAAACCAGGTGGTTCTTAGTTACTCCTTCACCCGACAAAGCTAGATTAGCAAATGCGTTTTTGAAACGGACTCAAAAAGCTGGCATTTGATTGTCATCCGGCTGAAAGGGGGACTAGGGGATGATTTGTTTAATTTTTTTTTAGGTGCACTGCATCTTCTCAAATCCTTGTATCCTCGATTCTTCGTATCCTCGATTCCTTGTATCCTCGATTCCTCGTATCCTTGATTCCTCAAATCCCTAGAATCCTATGGTATTCGAGAGATTCAAGATTCGTAAATATCTCAAAAAATTATTTCAAATACAATTATTAAGACTTTGACTTCAAATAACAAGTTCAATCAATTGGCTCAAGGAATTATATAGAATTGTGTATTTGGAAGGGTAATCAAATCCCCAAAAAGGATAAAATTGTATTTAATATGATTAATATACTTAGAAAAAAGTGTTCTCTTTGTTTTCATGATGTAATACACTAAACAAACAAAATTTCATTTGTCAGTTGTACCAAGTATTGAATAATTATTAAAAAAAAATTTTTGGTAATATTCTCACTTTAATTAAAATTGTAAATAAAAAAAGGAATTGAGATTCAAAAGAAAATTTAAGATTAAGATTTAGATTAGATAAAATATATGATTCGATCTATTTCCACTGCTAACTTTATATATTATTTGTCGGTGGCCTGGTGGTCTGGGGATAAGGTGTCAGACTTCTGTGTTGGAGGTCTGGGGCTCAATCCTTGGTCCCGGCACAGGTTAATCTGATTACCAAACCCTTCCTTCACCTCTGACAAGACATCTTGTGAATGTGGGGAATGCCAGGCCTCCACCGTGGTTCGGATCCCACGTTAAACTGTAGGTCCTCTATTTCATCTCACAATCACCCTACCATTACACATTAGTGTAAGTGCGTATAACCCGAACGGGTAGTAAGACGCGGTGCTAATAATAGTAGTATATATATATATATATATATATATATATATTATTATTATTTGTTTTTCTTCAATCTATCAACACTATTTATCAAGCGCTATGCATCACGGAGCTAGTTTTTAAGTTAATGCATATTCCCACTGTCTCAATCAATAACCTCCAGTTTCTCAACCAGGCGAGACTAATTAGTCAAGTTGCAACCCCCACACGCCGGGGCTGGTTCCCAAACAGGGGAGGATAGAGTTACTACGTGGTCGGGATCGACAGCCTTGGCATACATCCGCGACAATAATAATCTTAATAATAGTGACACACAATAAAACTTTCCCACAACAACGGCAATGAAAAGCTACTTGCATCTCTGCTCTGAGAATTATTGTTGTTACATCATTTCTATAAAATCTAGAGGCAATATAAACCGAGGGTAGGAAGAGGGGGAGAGAGGGGGGCCTGGGGGGCGGGGAAAGGTTTGCATGCACTTCTAGCAGTCGGTCTGATTTTAACAACAATAATAATAAAACTTGGGTAACATCTTTACGACATCACTTCAAGTAAACTTTAGTTCAACATATAATTACAACACTCGAAGCGTGGGTAGATTGGTATAAGGCGTTAGACTCGCGTCACGCTGGTCCCAGTCAGTGGGCAGGTCAAGGTTTGAACCCCAGTAGCTTGCACTGTGGATGGTTTTACACATGTAGATGTATTACCATTTTCTCTCCATTAATGAGGGTGAACTTTACCTAAACGAAACTCAGCCTTTTTAAACAAATTTTATGTTAAACGTTTAGTAACTAATCTTAGACTTTGTTTAGTTTTCTTTTATTAGGGATATAAGTTTAATATTTTTTTTAGCCTACTACTAGACTTTTTATGGCAAAGATAATACAATTTTGCCTCATTAGATACATTTAGTTTAATTTCACACGTAAGTTAATCTCAACAGTTTTTGAAAAATGGTTTAAGGGCATCGTGGAATTTCGGACACGACATTTTAGCTTCATTTAAATGCCTAGTTCTAGTGTAATACCATTATTATTAGTATAATTACATTTCTGATTTTTCTAATTTGGGAACTGATGTGAAGTTCATAAAAAAAGAAAGGGGACGCATACTGTAAAAAGTTTGTGAAGCACTGATACAACCTAAAGATCCAGGAGAAAAAGGATGCACCTTTCAGCCCTTGGGTGTGATCTTCTCCAGATTGCAACCCGCACCCACGACCCGCTTCGGTGGCCACGTGGTCTAACGCACTACTCTCTCAGTAGACTAAACAGCTGATAGCAGGTAGATTGAGATTGGAATTTCGGTCGGGTGTACTGAGGACGATTTTTATAAAATAACATCTTGTGAATGTGGGGAATGCCAGGCCTCCGCCGTGGTTCGGATTCCACGTTAAATGGTAGGTCCTCCATTTCATCTCACAATCACCCTACCATTACACATGAGCGTAAGTGCATATAACCCGAACGGGTAGTAAGACGTGGTGCTAATAATAATAATAATAATAATAATTTATAAAATGGTTTTCCACTCTCCATATATGTATGTGTGGGTACACTTTCTATAAATATAATCTCACTTATCATTAAAACCATTAACCCGAAAAGGTAGTAGGGCATGATGCTAAAATAATAATAATAAAAATAATTTATCGCCACGGAAAAGGTCAGTGTAAGCTGCAGCTGACGTGACAAAGGAACAAGGGTGTATATTCACCTCCTGCTCTGTTATTATTATTATTATTATTATTATTATTATTATTATCACCGCGTCTTACTACCCGTTCGGGCTATACGCACTTACGCTAATGTGT
>CABFVX010004265.1:0-46021 GCA_902151425.1 Timema shepardi | reverse complement strand
ATTCCCCCCCCCCCCCTTTCACCCTCACGAATGCCGTTCTTTCAAAAGCCACAGCTCCCCCAATCTCGTGGGACGACATCTGCCCCACTATTTCATCTTAGTCGAGCGATTATGCTGCCACCTAGGCGGGCATCACCCGAAACAAACAAAGAATGCAATCGACTTCCTGGAGACAAGAACACTGTATTGTTGATATTTTTATTTGATTTTTAACGTAAATGTTACGAAGTGATGCAATTTTATTGAATCTAGTGCGGATATTATAAATTAAGTTTATGATTCATTTAACGTGAAGAGCACGAGTTTAAACTAACTCGATGAAAACTCTAAGTCCGAAGTGGTTGTATGATGATGACGAAGCCACCTCGCGGACAAATAGTGAACTAATACGGTTTTGGGGACCCGACGCACACCGCCGCGGCGGCGCTCAAGATAGCAAACCTTGGGACTGGCAGCCAACACAACCGGTAAGTGAGAAACAAGCCAATCTCTTTCTTCCATAAATAATTGATGTGTTCCTCTCTCTTGTTGATGCTCTAAACAACAATGTAAACACGTAGTTTGCATATGTGTGTGTGCATATCTTTAAATGGTTGATGTCTAAATACTATTTTGTAATTAAATAATAAGCATTGATATGCACTTTGCCATAGTAATATATAAATGTTCAAACCAACAAAAAAATTAATCGTGTATAATGTTAATATTAACCTTTTTAAAGTATGATTTCAATTGTTTTAAATTGGTATTTGTATGGAAAATTATCATCCTCGATCTTATTAAATTGTATTTTAATCTATTTATATTTTCGTGTTGTTTAGATAGTGTCGCGCTTTCGAAATATCAATCCAGCGGTACGATAAAGCTGCAAAACCGTGCACGCTCGTTCACTATTTTCTAATAAAAACTATATTTGTAAATATTTTAGTCGGTATTTTATGTGTCAATTGAAATAAAAACCACGAGTCTAATGATGTATCTTACTTGTTTGAGTGTTTGCTAGGTTTATTGGGGACAGTCATGAAGTTTAAACGTACATAATATAATATTAATTGTAAGTAAGAAATGGTAGCATTATGACAATTAAAAAAGTAGATAGAGTTACTTTTATCACCCCCCCTTATCATATGTTATGATGCTGTCCCATTTTATAAATAATAACGGTGTTGAGAAAAAATAATGACAATAATGGAGAGTTCTGGTAGGAACAACTTCAATAAAATACAAACTTATTTTTAGTGGTCAACATTGAAAAACTTTTACTATATTGTAAGTATGATTTTAAATAATGTGATAGCTGCATATCTGATGACTTAGCATTTGAATGCGTGAAAGTAGATCTAGTAGCTTGTTTTGCTGTCAGATATTAAAAGTGAACGTTTGACTACATTTTGATTACGTTTGTCGATATTGACATCATCAAGGTATTTTTTTATAATATATTATAAGCCTTCCATCGTACAATACACTTACTCTACAATATAACTACCTTACAATATACTTACTCTGCACTACAGCTATTGTACAATATACTTTTTTACAAGATACTTATTATGCAATTTACTTACTAAACAATATACTTACTCTGTAATACACCTACCTTACAATATACTTACTCTGCAATATATCTACCCTATTATAAACTTACTCTGCAATATACCTTTTCTACAAAATATTTACTTTACAATATAATTAGTCTACAGTATTCCTACTCTAAAATATAATTACCCTGCAATATACCTACTGTACAATATACTTACTTTGCAATAAACATACTGTACACTATACATATGTTACAATATAATAACTCTGCTATGCACCCACTCTACATATACTTATTTTATAATATACTTACTCTGCAATACATCTACTGTACAAAATACTTATTCTGCAATAAGCCTACTGTAGGCCTACAATATACTTATTTTAAATTATATTTAATTTGCAATAAATCTATTGTACAATATATTTCTTTTAAAATATATTTATTCTACAATATACTTACTTTACAATATACTTACTGCACAATATATATATAATTTACACTACTCGGTATACTTACTGTACAATAAACTTACTCTATTATATAGTACTTAATGTGCAATTTACTTACAGTAATATATACAAAATAGACAATCTACTTGCTGTAAAATATACGTATATATACACCCATGTCTATATAAAGGTGGCGTTTATTATTGCTATCGGCATTATTATGTTCGTTAGGACAAAAAATATGTTTTCCTTTGGATGTCTTGGGTTTGAATAAAGCTATACTTTTCCTATTATATAAATTTAGGAATGTTTGGAAAATAATATATTTACAATAACTGCTATAATATTTTATGTTGGTTTACAAACGAGAGTTTGTTATTATCTTGAATTATATTTATTTGTATCCTATGACAAGTTTATTTAATTCAATATAATTATGTACTAAATATTTATAGAAAAAAATTCAACCTGCTTATGTAGGTGTTGCGTTTTGGAGGGAGAAGGAATAGGTATTTGGGTAAGAGATCCACACCAACAATGGGTAAGAGATCCACACCAACAATGGGCAACTCATTAGAAACGTAATTTAGTTTCTACCTGACGTCCATTTAAATGCAGTTTTTTTTTCGTTCTTTACTAATAGTATGGGAAGTTAATATTACTTGAAGCATGCACTAAATACATTATTAATGATACGACATAAATCGTACATGCTTTCTCAAAATGTCCATTATTGCTTGGAGTCAAATGTTCAAAAATTAGGTATCACTTAACTAGCCCTTAGTAAGTTTTCCTTAAAAATCCAAACATTCTTTTTAATAATCAGATGATACAAGTTTTAAACAAAATTGTTCTAGTCATTACTTTTTAGTTAAAAATTTCAAAATCCAATCATAAGTAAAGTACAATAAAACTTTTTTTTAGCTTAACGAACTTGTAAATCATTCTTATTTATCATGCAAAATACTCTCCAGGTATCTATTTTGGAAAAAATAAATTGAATAACCTCTTTGGAGAAATATTGACTATTTAAAAATGATTAATCAATAAAAAAAACTACCCTTAACTCTAGAGGTAAAATGAAAACTATGATTCGGCCTGAATGTAAATTGTTTCGGCTGTATCTCCAGGAACAGACATTCATACAGTAGAACATCATAGAGTAGAACAGATATTCAGTAGGATATACTTTCATACAGTAGGACAGACATTCATACAGTAGGACATTATAGAGTAAGACCGGCATTAATTCAGTAGGATATACATTCATACAGTAGGGCATCATAGAGTAGGACAGACATTCATACATAATAACAGCATAGAGTAGAGAACATGCATTCATACAGTAGGACAGACATTCATACAGTAGGACAGACATTCATACATAGTAACACCATAGAACAGAGGACATGCATTCATACAGTAGGACAGAAATTCATACATAGTAACACCATAGAATAGGGGACATGCATTCATACAGTAGGACTGACATTCATACATAATAACACCATAGAGTAGAGAACATGCTTTCATTCAGTAGGATATACATTCATACATAATAACACCATAGAGTAGAGAACATGCATTCATACAGTAGGACAGACATTCATACAGTAGGACAGACATTCATACAGTAGGACAGACATTCATACATAGTAACACCATAGAATAGAGGACATGCATTCATACAGTAGGACAGAAATTCATACATAGTAACACCATAGAATAGAGGACATGCATTCATACAGTAGGACAGACATTCATACAGTAGGACAGACATTCATACATAATAACACCATAGAGTAGAGAGCATGCATTCATACAGTAGGATATACATTCATACATAATAACACCATAGAGTAGAGAACATGCTTTCATTCAGTAGATATATACATTCATACATAATAACACCATAGAGTAGAGAACATGCATTCATACAGTAGGATATACATTCATACATAATAACACCATAGAGTAGAGAACATGCATTCATACAGTAGGATATACATTCATACATAATAACACCATAGAGTAGAGAACATGCATTCATACAGTAGGATATACATTCATACATAATAACACCATAAAGTAGAGAACATGCATTCATACAGTAGGACAGACATTCATACATAATAACACCATAGAGTAGAGAACATGCATTCATTCAGTAGGATATAATAGAATATGACATATATTCAAACAGTAGGAAATTCATTCATGCAGTAGGACAGCCGTTCGTACAGTATGACAGACAGAGTTGTAGGACCCAGCTGTGTGTTCGGAGGTAACAAAAGTTAAACCCTCAGTAGTCGTCAGAGTCCAAAATTTTAATATTATTCCGATTGCAATATTATTTCTATGAAATGCCTCAAAACAGAAATAAGCGGATATAATAGTTTTTTGTGTGTACTGAATTAAAATATAATATTAGGACTTGTCCATCACGCAAGGATTTGAATGACACCCACTGGAAGATTGCATTATTATGTACATTTACAACACACGTATATGAAAGAAAGTAACACAATACAATTAAGTTTAAATGAAAGGCTAAGCTTGGGATATGAATGATTATAGGTGCGGAGACCAGTGTAAGATTATTAGTACGTTAAGAAAAAATTTCCGTATTAGATTTCAGTGTCTAAGTGCCAATTTTCAATTTATTCTATAACATACATAGCAAAGGACAATTTTACCTGAATGGTAGTTGTGTAGGATTTTTTGCTGTATTTTGCCTCAACAACATCCCTCTTTAGGGTCCAACAATGGTCAATAAGCATTCTTGGACTCCACTGGCCATGGCACCACTTTTTCAAGCCATAAATATATTGGTGGAATCGCTCACCATGTTCGTCACTGACTTCTCCAAGAATTAAAATCCAGGTGTGAAGCCAAGAAATGTGTTTTCAAAGACATGTTACATCCCTTGGTCTTGTAATATTTTAATAGATCGATCATCCACTGTTTCTTTGTTGTCTGCCTTGTGTTTCCCTAAAAAGTTCAAATAAATACCCTTTAAAGACCCCCATGCAGCTTTATCAGTCTTGTTCAACCTACCATCAAAGTTCTCATCTTGAATTAGTTCTCTTATTTGAGGTCCTACAAAAATTCCCTCTTTGATCTTTGGATTTTTTGTTCTTACGTGTATAAATCCAGATCCACTTCTATTCATTGTTTTAACAAAGTTCTTTATAAGACCAGGCTTTATATGCAGTGGAGGTAGTTACACTTTTTCAGGATCAACAAATGGTGTATTGAAAACATTCTTATTTCCTGGGGTTTGTGACGTTTGTTTTGGCCACTCTTTCTGGATGTAATGATGTCTCCGGTCTCTGATGTCCCCCTCACAAAGAAAACAACAATACTTCATGAAACCAAGCTAAAGTCCAAGCAAAAGAGCAATGACACTTAAAGTCACCACAGATATTCCATTTGTATTATTCATACGCGATTTTTTTTTCCACTAAGCGTTTCATGCTCGCATGTTTCTTTCATATAGGCAGTATGAAATAGTGGCACTGATGAAAAATGATTTTCATTGTGAAAATCAAAGCTTTCAATCAAACTTTAGAAGAATCTATAAATAAATACCATCCTCTATTTTGTACTATTTATCAAGTGCTTCCATAATAGAACAAACATCACTGCAAAAATCAAGTCCATTTTCAAGAGGAAATAATAAATCCTCAAAGTCATAACGCCTTTTTTGTGGAGGAGATTCCAGCTTTCAATCTGGATCTTAACCGTTCAGCTTTCCTTTGATACGTTCAAATCTCGTACAAGATCGTTGATATCTCCTTGAGTGAGTAAATATTGTTCAGAAGATGAATAAAAAATATAAAATTTTGACAAAGTCTTACCTCATCACTACTATGCTCTCAAGGCTCTTCCTCTTATTCACCTAGTATGGCGTTTTCTGGAGGCTGAGGCACAGAGGCACTAAGAGGTACAGGCCTCATGACAGATGGTAAATTAGGGTATGCCACATTGTGCTTCGATTTATAACTGATGCCCGAAATGTTTGTAAGTCTTGAGTAACAATCTGTAGAGTGATATTTTGGTTCCCGCCAAATCATTGGAACAGAAAAATGCATGAGCCAATAGTCTAACCCTTTGACCAACCCATTAGGAGGAGTCTGGCATAAGGGACACAACAAGAATGAGGGATCATTTTTTTTTTATCTTGATCACTAATTTATCATCCAAAGTAAAGCTTATAGCACTTCTTAATGAGTGAAGTAAAAACACGTTTGCAATTTTTAAATGCTATCTTACCACAGATGTAGCAAAAAGAGTCCGGATAGTTGACACAATTTCTAGGCATTATCACTTAGTATTCTACACAATATAAAATGTACAGTGAATTAACCACATAAATAACAGTTAATGATAAAGAAACACACAGCAGTAGATGTTTACAGAAATAACTCTGACCGCCAACTGGCCAAGAGTGCTGATAATAAGCAAGCAAACATCTTACTCATCATCTCCAAAGTAGGTCACAAATATGGAAGCGTATAAACCGAACAGGAGTAAGACGCGGTGCTAAGTATTATTAGTATGAGCTTGAACAGCTTGTTATTGTAAAAAGAGGTGTGATGGGTTTACCGTGAAGCGGGGAGTTCGTACTGTAAACTTAACTGCAATTACTAGCAATTCCGTATAATCTTGAAAATATGAATCATTTCAAACCTATACGGGATATAACACTTCTGAGACCAGTTTTGAAATCAGCTAAAATTCTTACATATAGATCACCCTTTAGTTTCTCTGGGAAAAATCTTTGTTTATAGGTGTAATTAATAAATTGTTTTATTACATTATCTTTTATTTAATAAATAAGGCATATAGACACTCACCAATGGTGTCTCGTTATAGCTTAATATGCTGGTAAAGTTTCCCGCCTAACCGGGTTATTCGTAAGATGACAGAAGATATACTTTTGAAGACTTAAGAGCTTCTCATATAAGGCATGCACTTGTAATTACATTTTTAGGCTGAAATAATAGGATTAGCAATAAACGGGGGAGGGGGCCGAGCACTAATTAATTCCTGTAGCAATGTTGGAAAACAATTCTGGGTTAAATATTAAAAATACAATAAAGTAGGAGGGTGCGAATCTTTGAAACTTTAACCTGGCTTCGAAACAAATGTCACCTTCAACTTTTCTTCGAATATAGTTCCAGCTTTGACAATTATGAAGCTTCGATAACATATATATTGACAACTAAAATACTCCATTTATGATCAATTATTACCATTCTGAGCAGTATTTAAATGGATGACTCAGCTTTGTTGGCCAAGAATAAGGAAGCCGTTGAAAGACATAGAGAGATTACTAGAGGTTATTAAGGAAGTAGGTTTAGAAGTGAACGCTGAAAAGACTAAGTATATGATCACACAGAGAACACATATTGGGGACCATAATTTAGAGATTACTGCGAACAACATATCATTTGACAGAGGGTTAGTGAGTTCGAATATTTAGGAACAATTGTAACTAGCAATAATAATACTAGATTGGAAATTAGGAAAATAATACAGTCAGAAAATGCTTTCTGTCCAAGAATGTAAAACTCAGAATATACTAAACAATCATTATGGATGTTAAACGTGGTATTTTACCTTACATGACGAAAACAAATTTAGGGTGTCAAAAACAAGGTGCTTAGGAAAACATTTGGTCCAAAATGGGATGAGGCTACCGGGGAGTGGAGGAGGTTACCTAATAATGAGTTACATACATACAATACAATGTTAGAATAATCAAATATCGCAGATTACGGCGGACAGGACATTCAGCGTGAATGGGAGAATATAGAAACGTGTTCAGAGTATTGACTGGCAAACCCATTGGGGTTGTAATGAGGTGGATAGGATATATTTATTGCAGCAATACATTTGAGTTCCTTGTGCCATAGAGTAAGTGATCAATGGCAAAAGTCGGAAGCAATCTAACTCTTCAAGTTGTGATAGTAACCTAATTTATCAAAATAAAAATAAATATTACAAACAGGTATGCAATAAATATTTTTCCTAGGGATTTCAGTGAATGCAGTTTATATTATTATTATTATTATTATTATTATTATTAGCACCGCGTCTTACTACCCATTCGGGTTATACGCACTTACGCTAATGTGTATTGGTAGGGTGATTGTGAGATGAAATGAAGGACCTACAGCTTAACGTGGAATCCGAACCACGGTGGAGACCTGGCATTCCCCACATTCACAAGATGTCTTGTCAGAGGTGAAGGAAGGGTTTGGTAATCAGATAAATCTGTGCCGCGACCGAGGATTGAATCCCGGCCGCCCGCACAGAAGTCTGACACCATACCCCTAGACCGCCAGGTCACCATAATGCAGTTTATAAATAAACACCAAATGAACCTATAATAATTTTTTAATCGAAAAACAACTTACACATGTCTTTAAACGTCGGTTTGACTTCGAGAATATTTCTTATATATTCAATTTGAGCTCAATTATAATTAGAAAAAAAAATGACTTCCTACACCCTGATAATAAAATACAATTATTGGTGTCATAGACCAAGAAATTAGCCGTATTTGGCTGACACGAATCTCAAACAAGTATGTAGCTCATTTGGCAGCTAACGCTACATGTAGAATAGATTACAATAGTGTAATTATATATCGTAATTTGATAATATACGACTCATCACCAAACCCTCTATTTGATATGTATAGTAGGTTCTCATACCTCCTTCCGAACACCAGCCCTATCACCTACTCACTAGGCTGCAACCCATCACTGAAGAACATTTACCTGAGAAATATGAATCTAAAAATATACCGAACAAATTGAAAATTGAACATAAAATATTAATGTGTGACTAAGTGTGGTGGGTTGACAGGATGCGAGCGGGCGTACTGCAGCCATGGAGAACAACTCTGGCAGCTTCCCCTACCCTGAATGCAGGCCTGAGTCAGGTGGGACACCACCCCAACTGCAAGTCCCTGGTAGACGAACACCCCTGGGGGCGGTTGGACTAGGGGGCTTCTACTTCCCTCCACACGCCGCGTCTTCACTGCTGCATCCTGTGGACGAGAACAGACCAGAGTCTGCCGGCCCCCACCCCTCACACCACCAGCACCACGGGAACAGGTCAGTGTTTCCTCTACTCACCTCCTTGTACTATGTGTAACGTGGGAACAGGTCAGTGTTTCCTCTACTCTCCTCCTTGTCCTCCTTGTAACGTGGGGACAGGTCAATGTTTCCTCTACTACCCTCCTTGTCCTCCTTGTAACGTGGGAACAGGTCAGTGTTTCCTCTACTCCCCTCTTGTCCTCCTTGTAACGTGGGAACAGGTCAGTGTTTCCTCTACTACCCTCCTTGTCCTCCTTGTAACGTTGGGACAGGTCAGTGTTTCCTCTACTCCCCTCCTTGTCCTCCTTGTAACGTGGGAACAGGTCAGTGTTTCCTCTACTCCCCTCCGTGTCCACTGTGTAACTTGGGAACAGGTCAGTGTTTCCTCTTATACCCTCCTTGTCCTCCTTGTGACGTGGGAACAGGTCAGTGTTTCCTCTACTCTCCTCCTTGTCCTCCTTGTAACGTGGGAACAGGTCAGTGTTTCCTCTACTACCCTCCTTGTCCTCCCTGTAACGTGGGAACAGGTCAATGTTTCCTCTACTCTCCTCCTTGTCCTCTGTGTAGCGTGGGAACAGGTCAGTGTTTCCTCTACTCCCCTCCTTGTCCTCCTTGTGACGTGGGAACAGGTCAGTGTTTCCTCTACTCTCCTCCTTGTCCTCCTTGTGACGTGGGAACAGGTCAGTGTTTCCTCTACTACCCTCCTTGTCCTTCTTGTAACGTGGGAACAGGTCAGTGTTTCCTCTACTACCCTCCTTGTCCTCCTTGTAACGTGGGAACAAGTCAGTGTTTCCTCTACTACCCTCCTTGTACTCTGTGTAGCGTGGGAACAGGTCAGTGTTTCCTCTACTACCCTCCTTGTCCTCCTTGTAACGTGGGGACAGGTCAGTGTTTCCTCTACTCCCCTCCTTGTCCTCCTTGTGACGTGGGAACAGGTCAGTGTTTCCTCTACTCCCCTCCTTGTCCTTCTTGTAACGTGGGAACAGGTCAGTGTTTCCTCTACTACCCTCCTTGTCCTTCTTGTAACGTGGGAACAGGTCAGTGTTTCCTCTACTCCCCTCCTTGTCCTTCTTGTAACGTGGGAACAGGTCAGTGTTTCCTCTACTCCCCTCCTTGTCCTTCTTGTAACGTGGGGACAGGTCGATATTTCCTCCCCTCTTTGTCCTCCTTGTAACCTGGGAACAGGTCAGTGTTTCCTCCACTCTTTGTCCTCCTTGTAACCTGGGAACAGGTCAGTGTTTCCTCCACTCCCCGTTTATTTGTCAATACAAGAGACTGAGCTATTTCTTAACAACTATTTTTGTGGTCGGACGTGCTCTAGTGAACTATTAAAATCTTATAAATATCGTTTGTCGAACAACTACTAGCAAATTTTAAATTTAATCAGAAGGAACAAAACCAAATTGATCCCAAATATGCAATATAAGCTCCCATAATTCATGTCATCAACATTACTTCTCACATAGGGCTTACTAATTCTCATATTTCTCTGGTTCGAGTAACCTCTGAATTATGTGTAGCGTTTGTATTTTTGAACGACTAGAAAAACTTGTATTACCTATTGATTATAGTTATATATTTATTTATATTTACATGAGTTATACCAGTTAAAATGGTTTGTTTGTAAGATACAAATAGATCCCATATTTTAAATCGTACCAGTCTAAATATAAACTAT
The DNA here is from genome assembly GCA_902151425.1 of Timema shepardi. NCBI lineage: Eukaryota > Metazoa > Arthropoda > Insecta > Phasmatodea > Timematidae > Timema > Timema shepardi. Next base: position 35,236 of record CABFVX010004265.1, on the reverse strand, counting down.
TTGGTTGTCTCATTTGTCTGATTATTTTGTTTCTGTTAGTAGTCTCATAAAGGGCACCACTAATAGTTTCGGACTTTCTTGACATAGAGTGTGACCTCAGGTATTCGGTTTAATAGCACGAAAGCCCCTGGCCAAGGTTGATGGAATTTAGGTGCTCAACCACGGTTAACAAGGCTATTTGGTATCCACACTCTTTGGCTGACTGGCATCACATAGCAATACAACTACGATCGTAAGGTGTTTTTTTTTTTACAAATTTCCAACTTCCCAGCTTCTTTAAGACTTCTTAATATGCCAAGTAGAGGTGAGTCGTGCTGATTAGTTCTGTGAACCAACATGACTTGTGAAAGGTCTTTTGTATAGTTTAGTTTGATTTGTAGAACTTCAACAAAACCAGTACTCGTTTGTTTCATTATTTTTATTTCACAGTTAATATCCTGAACAGTTCAGCAACACCTGAAGTACCAGTTACATTACATTGAAATGATAGTACAATGGAATCTTGAGAAAGACTGTCTCCCTTGAGAGAACTGAGGCAACTGTATTGATAGTACTATTTTAAAAGCAATCGGGGGCAGGGTTGAACTCGCGTCCCGCCCGCGCGGACGTCAGAGGAAACACAGTAACTGACCTGCCCTCTATCGTCAACACGGCGGGCTCGCAGTTCAACCACGCGGGTAATACGTAGAGTGTGACGTCACACTCTACACTTGGGAGCCGTATCAGTCCCAGTAGTGGCGAAACTCGTCTAACCATTGGCATAACTAACAGGAATCGTGTGACTAAGTCACTCAATCTGTTCGTTGTACTAAGCATGATATTTTACTGTTCGATGTTCTCTGAATTCACAGGAGAACCCACGTTTATTGGTGAATTCGTGCTTCTTAGAATTGGCAACCATATTACTGTAGCTTTTATAATGGTTTTTATATCATAGCCTCCTAATCAGGGCCGGATTTAGAGCTGTGGAGGCCCCGGAGCGATGAGTAATTAGAGGCCCCAACATTAAACGTTTCGATATTATAATTTTTTTATTTACAAAACTAGCTATTAAGTTCTCAATGTTAATCATAGTATTTAAATAAGAAAATATTTCATAACTATCAATTATATATGCTTAAAACAATATATATATGTTAACGTCCAAACCCCATTTCCAGAACAAACTAGATCGGCCCAGGCCAAATTGATACATCCTGTCGCTTGTAGGATAAACCGATATAGCCTGATGTTTTTAGGCACTACTAGTTTTCATTATTCTTAAACCATACGAGAAACCAACCTTGGGCAGGTTTCATCATTCACAGTTCACGCGCAAATGTTGTCAGCTAGCTTAACCTAACCTAGCCTAAACCTGGTTTGGCCTAGTAAAATTGTAGGCTATACTAATTTATCCTATGAGCTAGGCCAAAATTTCGGGATTCACGAATTTATACTAGGCTTAACTATTACATTCTGAGGCTCTTAGGATGTATCAATTCGACCTGGTCCGATCTAGTTGGTCCTGGAAATAAGGTTTGGACGGTAACATTTACATATTATATTTTGTTCTTATCAAAACCCGAGGAAAATTCACTAAGAGAAAAAATCTCAGAATATCACACTTGAAATGTGCCCACACCACGTTCGTAGACATAGGTCAGGAAATTCTGGTGGTGGAGATGATGACCTAGTTAATGAGGTAATTTATTATAATTCCATGTAAACCCACTAGATTAGCTGCATCTACACCCAATTTCATAGCTGAGGGAACTGCAGGTCTTATGGAGAAAAGATTTATCTTCGTTCTCTCTCTCTGTTACCGGTTGCCAAACCATCTAGCTTTCGGTTGTTGGGAAGTGAGTGGGGAGGGTTTACTTGGAAATCCTTCATTGTAAACAATGTGACATGGGGAGTTTGGGGGGTTCAATTGACAGGCAAAAACATTTCCTATCGGTGTACAACATTTTCTAGAAACATTAACTATTTTTTTTCAAGATTTCAGTTTATTAACTTTTTCTATTTCCAACGTAGTTATGCTTAAAACTATTTTACGTATAAAGCTTTTTTCCTAATAATTAATACACAAACAAATATATTACTGCATGCATTTTATACTAAATGCTATAAATTACATTCTTAATTGTTCTTAATCAGAAAATTAGGAAGGTCACTATCAATATCAACCAAAGTTTTAATTTTCTTTAGGGTTTGTAATTCATTGTTACGGTAAAGTGAATGTACCTTTCTGCGAATTGATTCTTGAGTAAAAGTGTAATATTTATCCAAACGCTTCATTTGAGTGCAGTTATTTCCTTTTTTGATTGGTGTCGGTTAACTTTCCCTTAGTTTTGAATTATTGTTTAATATAGATTACTAACTTATAAGGCACACCTGTAGCTTCTGTTGTCTGCATTACCGCTTGATTTACTGAACAAGTTTCGTCTTAACGAAAATAGGTGTAGAATTTTAACACCATTGCCCTTTCTTTACTTCTTAATATTTTACTGTTGGAATGTAATTGTTTGTAACAAGCCGGAGATTCTATATTTTGTGTTATATTTTAACTCTTATCAATACACATTTATTCAAATAAATATATTAATATGCATATAAACTATAATTTCACAACCTTACAACAAAACACACAACCAACACATACACACAAGATCTTATCGTAATAAATAACAAATATTTGTCTACACAGAATACTAATAAAATATGAGTGTTTATTTAGTCAATGTTTTTGAGCTAGCTATTAGGAACACGAGACTCAGACTACTGTAACTTTACGACTGTGCTGGAGGAAGAAGCACCAAGTACTGACAACAACGACAGCCCAGCATTGCCCAATTTGATATACATTCGAAGGAAGACTGATCACGGGAAACAAAAGAATGATAACGCTGTTGCTCAATAGTAAGCATGCAGTTCCCTCAGCAATTAAATTAGGTGTAGGAATATTGTCTTAGTTTGGAGTATAACGGTCTTAATTATTTTTTTCACCGCAAGTTTCATAGTAAGTATGCGAGTTTGTAATATTTTGTCATAAATTAATATAATAAGTCATAAATAATTTTATTTTAAGATTTTCTATGACTACGATCTATAGGTCCAAAAGAGATTATTTTGCAACTGTTTGTGAGAAACCTTGATTTGCGGAGTCCCTGAGTGGTCGCCCCTGTCACCCCCACCCCTCAAATATATCCCTGCTTCTGGTTACCTATAGAATACGCTTCAATATAATTTGTTAGACTATAAACTATGACTAAAATATATTGGTTCTATTGTTTGCCTCCAATAAGAGGACACCGGATTTCCATGAAGATGTATTGTACTATGTATCCCGACCTATGATTGACAAACGGTGCCCTGGATTAGACATTTGGGGGATACCTATGTTAACAAAAATTACAGAAACTGCACCGCTCATTTAAAGCTTCAAGAAACTCCGGCCCACACAAACGCTCTCACAATTTCTCTACTTTAGTTTAAAGTCCATATCCATTTGGCGATCTGAGAATTTCTCCCATTTTTTGATAACTAGGATACGTGGTATTAGTAGTTGGAGCTAAACCTTTTAAACCACCTCAACTTTGGCAGGGCTCACGAGAGTCAAATGCCAATTCCATGTAACCTGTAATTTTGATGTTGTGGTGTAAACTATCCTTCCTTCTGAAAAGGCTAAATCAAGAGCAAAGAGTTCTGACCTGTTCTTACGATATAACGTTTATCCTATAATAATGGTGTAAATTAACTGAACCCGGGATTGCGCATCCTATTGTATGTTTATTTACGGTTCCTATCCCCAAGATATTTGTGTCTATCTAAAACAAAATTATCTTTAATCTTAGGATACGATTTTAATTAAGTTATACTTCTATTTAGAGAAAGATACATTGGATGTTAGACCCCATACAAACCTAAAACTTTATGTTTGAGTTTTTGAGCAGATCTGCGATGTATGCATGAAATATTTGATAAATATTTCTGAAGTGGAAGTGGTTTTAAGAAAATACTAAAGTTTTCCCATATGCTTCACTGTCAGCTACTCTGCACAAAAAATATGAGGATATGTTAAAACATCCTTTGGTAAAATTATCATATGTCCTAAGAAACTAACTTTTGATTATATTAACTGAGTATAATTTTCAATATAGTCCTACTTTTTTAATCTGTTGAAAAATTTAATATTAAAATATGCTTCTTTAATGTTTTCCATTATACTATGACACTATCCAGGTATACTAAAGTAAATCTCTGCTGTAACTCAAATAATATAAAGTCCAAAGTTGGACTGTGATTGGGCCGTTGCATATTCCATGAGATAGAATCTTGAATATATATATATATANGGAGGTGGTGGGGGCAGTGAATCGAGGTGTAAGATGGTGAGGCTCAACATAAACCTGCTGTGCACCTCCATATCCACCATCCTGTGTTGTGTTACGTCAGGTCCCAGCAGCAACGCCCTGGTGGAGGTGGTGGGGGCAGTGAATCGAGGTGTAAGATGGTGAGGCTCAACATAAACCTGCTGTGCACCTCCATATCCACCATCCTGTGTTGTGTTACGTCAGGTCCCAGCAGCAACGCCCTGGTGGAGGTGGTGGGGGCAGTGAATCGAGGTGTAAGATGGTGAGGCTCAACATAAACCTGCTGTGCACCTCCATATCCACCATCCTGTGTTGTGTTACGTCAGGTCCCAGCAGCAACGCCCTGGTGGAGGTGGTGGGGGCAGTGAATCGAGGTGTAAGATGGTGAGGCTCAACATAAACCTGCTGTGCACCTCCATATCCACCATCCTGTGTTGTGTTACGTCAGGTCCCAGCAGCAACGCCCTGGTGGAGGTGGTGGGGGCAGTGAATCGAGGTGTAAGATGGTGAGGCTCAACATAAACCTGCTGTGCACCTCCATATCCACCATCCTGTGTTGTGTTACGTCAGGTCCCAGCAGCAACGCCCTGGTGGAGGTGGTGGGGGCAGTGAATCGAGGTGTAAGATGGTGAGGCTCAACATAAACCTGCTGTGCACCTCCATATCCACCATCCTGTGTTGTGTTACGTCAGGTCCCAGCAGCAACGCCCTGGTGGAGGTGGTGGGGGCAGTGAATCGAGGTGTAAGATGGTGAGGCTCAACATAAACCTGCTGTGCACCTCCATATCCACCATCCTGTGTTGTGTTACGTCAGGTCCCAGCAGCAACGCCCTGGTGGAGGTGGTGGGGGCAGCAGCAAGTCGAAGGCCCGTCAGGGGAAGATGGTGAGGCTCAACATAAACCTGCTGTGCACCTCCATATCCACCAATACTGTGTTGTGTTACGTCAGGTCCCAGCAGCAACGCCCTGGTGGAGGTGGTGGGGGCAGTAGCAAGTCGAAGGCCCGCCAGGGGAAGATGGTGAGGCTCAACATAAACGCACGAGAACGCCGCCGCATGCACGACTTGAATGATGCGTTAGACGAGCTGCGCAGTGTCATTCCGTACGCCCACTCACCTTCCGTCCGTAAACTCTCCAAGATAGCCACCTTGCTGCTGGCCAAGAATTACATCATGATGCAGGTAATCTAGTGTAACACAGACGTGCCGCATGAAATACTCTTAGCTAGCTTTGGCTGCAACCTCCTTCTTAACCGAAAGATTTAAGGTGCAAAAATGAAAAACAAAAATAATAATCAGAGTGGGGCACATGAGTCGAACCGAATAAAATAGATCTGAGAACAAATGATTGTTACTCAGCGACTCGCAACCCACCTGGTTGCGGAAATTAGGAAAGGACAATTGCCGTGCTCATCACTTTATAGTATAAGTGATGTATTATTATACCTTAGAATGTTCATAGATAGGAAAATACAGGAATAACGAAATTAACGAAATGATAACTGTGATGTTGCAATTTAATTTCAAGCATTTGTTATTGTTACAACAAATAGTCATCCAAGAAAGTGATATTTAAATAGATCTAAAATAAAAAATTCTATGTTCAAGAAGAAATCTTAAGTACGCCTAAGATAATATTTAAGTTTTACTTTAAACTTTAATTTTAAGTTCCCCATGGGAACTATATGTGTTAAACTTTTGCTTAATAGGAAGCAATTAATATTATCAATACACTAAACTAGGGACTCCTAAAGTGTGCTCCTCTAATAGATTGGAAATAAAAATAAATAAAATGGGACACGATATCAAAGCTGTGAATTTGTGCGTCCATGAACTGTGTATTCACAGATTGCACGGGGCGAAACCAGACAGAGAGACTGGAGGGTGCCAGTCCACCCCGTCTCTCTGAGAGCTTCGCCGCGCTCTAGGATACGATTGTTCGCTTCGACACCTTTCCAGAATTTTCTGGGAAGTTTCTATTACATATTAAAAACTCGTTTTTCTTCGCACCTTTAGTCAGTATTCAGTCGAGATTCGAAACAAATCATGTAGCAGAGCAATGTTATTTATTTGAGTGTCGAAAAAGCCAATCCCGGCATCGGAGCAGTATGAGTACTTGAATGATTTGGCATCATATTCTGCGGTAATAGATAAGTTTGCAACTAAGAAGTCACTATTAGAATTATTATGTAATCTATGAAACGAACTTGAAGTTTTGTCAGATAGAGATAAAATAATTCTTCTTCCGTTTGCAATAGCTTACCTTGTGGATCAGAATTCTCTGCCTATGTGGCTACTAAGTCAAAAGATCCCGGCTCAATCCAGAGCCAGATATTCATTCCAGCTGTCCCAAATTCAACCAGATATAGCCACATTGTGCAAATCAAAACATAACAGTCCCATCCCTCTCGATGGAATTTAAGATAGCGGTCTATATTTTATTGTTCTTTTTTTTATGCTAAGTGACTTCTTTTTATGCAGCCATGAAAATTGTTTGAACACTATCTGTGTGGGTAACATATTGCGGATTTACAATGCCGGCTTTGAATTCATTATAAAATGTTTTGCTTTAGGTTAATCTATGTTTTTGGTTGTTGTTTTGCATTTATGTAGTTAAGTTCCTTATTTCTCTGAAATTAAAGGAGAAAATAACATTTATAATGAAATAAAACTTGATGTTTAACATGCCCAGATGCTTAAACATTCGTTTCCATTGTGAATACTGCTGTAATTCGGTTTATTATATATCTATGTAGAGAGTATGTGAAAATATTGTACCTTATAACAAATACATTCATGTGCAAAATTGTTGTTTTAAGAAAACGATATTTAAGATTACAATTTTCAATGGCTTTCAAAGGGAAAAATTAGGTTTGGATCAAAATTTAAACGATTTAGAAATCTAAAACTAATTCGTGCTTTTACTACACGATAAAATATCGACTAATAACTTTCAAAAATGCCGTTAGGTAAATATATATAAAAAAAATGCATGTGCATGCCTTTAACATCAAGTGAACTATAGTGCTCAGTGACAAATTACTCTCCTGAAAAGTGCACCGCGATTCAAAAAGTTTGGGAACCGCTGCACTAAACCAATATTAAGTCCGAAATAAATTAGTTGCCCAGTGGCCAACAACAATAACAGGTACAAATAATAAAAAAAAAATTAAATCCTACTAATTTGAGAGAAACCCATGTTTAACACAAACTCGAGATGCACTCCTAATGTTTTGCACAAACCAAGCTATATGTGCAAGCCCCCAAAATAAAACAAAATGTCCTTCTATAAGTCTCAAACATGACAATGAAAGTTTATAAGTATATTTCCATTTTAGAGTCTTTGGAAAACTATTCTCAAACAAGAAACATGGAAGTTTTAATCTTTTAATCTTTGGCATAATTTTCTCCTTAAATATAATCAAAGAACAAAGTGAAAGCTTAGTATTATATTTTCACAAAAAAGTATTTGAAAAAATATGATCCTATCCTATCAAGTCTTCCAACGAAGCATCTTAACAAAAAAGTATTATTTAAAATTTTGAGTATTCTGTCCAAAAATAATTTCGAAAAATACAAATATAAGTTTAATAATTATTTTTAAGCCAAAACGGAATTTTTCTTACATTCTCTCAACGCCTCGTAGCACGATGCTACCCACACAGTTCAAACCGAACAAGTCTCAAGAGTGGTCTTCACTTGGCCAAATGACACACCATATGCTATCCCCAGAGGGTGGGAGTTTAGGAATCACGTAGGGGGAACACACGCACTGGATGGATGGAGAAGATGGGAAAAGTCACATAAACGATTCTAAAAGCATCTCCGTCCATCTCCATCTCTGTGGAACCTTTTCCCTGGTTCCGCCAATGCTAGAGCAGCCTGGTGGCGAGTCTTGGGATCGCAGTCACGAGGCTTAGTTTACAGCTCAGATTGTTTATGTGTGGATATGTGGGACAGGCATTACTGGGCGTATTGCCTAGCTGGTTAAATAGGGCAACCATGGTGAGTAGATAACTTTACTGTATAGTTTATTTTTTTGGGCCACGGAACGATGGTACATAGCTAATTATAAGAATAAATAAACAAGAAATTATCGCTACTCTCGTTCTGCTATTCTCTGCGGTTGAGTTGTCAGGATGGCTTAAATGCGGATAGGGATGGTCGGAAGGAGCGTTGAAATAGTTGTCCTGTAATTTTAGTGAATCTATATGTAATCAGTTAAAATAATTGGTTAAGTCTAAGAGAGTCACTAGTCCAAGTAAGTCCTTCTGTATCCTTACATCGGTGGTCTAACTGTACATAAAATTGGTCCCGTCATCTCACGATGCCCCCCAGCTCCTACCGAACTAGTTTAAATTATTCTTATAGTTCAAATGTGTGGCTTTATTCCAATGGTTTTTCTTAGTTCCAAAACACTGGTGTGAAACTAGATACAAATTGAGCTGACAGTGATAACATATTTGTTATATTATTACAGATTTGTTTTGCATTTGGCTGTTTGTCTCAAGCTTACAAGGTTTTTAGTAGCTCTTAAGCTATTTGAAAAGTTCAAGTTATCATAAATAGGATTATACCTACTTACTCTATGGTAGTGGAAGCTCGTAAGTCTATCAGCTTACTCACAAAATTACGCCACCTATCCCTATCTAGAGCTATTACTATCAAGTCCACCTCATTCCACCCTATCTCTTACAGGTCCATTCTATTGTTAACCTCCCTACCTTGAACACGATCCTAAATTCTTCTTTTCGCGCTGAATGTCCTGCCCACCGTAATATATGATATTTTACTGTCCTAACAATATCGTGTGGATATGTATCATCCTTAGCAACCTCCACTCTGCAGTATCTTGATCCGTCATGTAAGGTAAGAGATCACGTTTCACACCCATAGAAAATAACCAATCAAATTATTGTTTTGTATTTCTGAGTTTACATTCCTTAACAGCTGGAAAGAGTTCAACAACTTATCGACAAAGTAATATCATACATTTCCCAATTGTATTAATTTACTATTTTCCACTATACTATCGTTATTGCTAGTTAAAATGGTTTATAAATATTTAAACTAATTAACCCGGTCAAATAATATGCTGTTCGCAGAAATCTCTAAATTATTGTTCCCAATCTGTGTTCTCTGTGTGATCATATCCTTTGAGTCTTTTCAACGTTCACTTCTTAACCTATTTCCTTACTAGCCTCTAATAAAATGTTTGGATTTCTAGCAACATTTTCCTTACTATCACCCTACAAAGCTATATCATCTGCGTACCCTAATAGCTGTAGTGTGCCATTTTATGTCAACCCTTCCTTACTCTTTTGAATTACCCTAATAACATTCTTAGAAATTAATAGGGAAAGTTTATTTCCTTGTTTAAATCTGTTATGAATTTTGAAAATATTTAATAAGTGACATTCAACCCGTGCCCTGCCACGTGCAGCAGTCACACACACTTCATTTAGGGGACAAAATTTTTGAGTATCCCAAACGTAAACAAAATTTAATAGAATTGGTTTCTTACTCTCTCTCTATCTTACAGGTAGAGAAAGTATGGTGATCGTCAAAAAAAATCGAACTCGAGATTCTTATGAATCTTGACGTTTCATGACTCCCTGAATCCGAAAAAGTGGTTTTTGAATTTCCGACTGTCTGTCTATCTGTACCTTCAACTAGAGCCTAAACTATTTTACCGATTGAGCTAAAACTTGATATTTAATGATATTTAGAGTTTTCATAGGGTTGCCCCGAGGGGTTTTTGGAATTGGATATCTACCCCTAAAATTAAGGGTAGTTTACTGAAGGGCAAAAAGATAAAAAGTTAATTTTCTCAAAATTGGCTCTAACGATTTTGATTAAACTTAATTTATAAACATTAGTAAATATTCCAAACAAAATGGATACTCTCAATATTTCGGTAAAATGGCTTTAAGGGCTCCGGTCTGATGCGTAAATTCATTTTTTTTAATAATATCTCCGAAACTATTTGAGATATGAGATTACTTAGCATTACAAATATGTATATATATTAGTAATACAAATATTTTATTCGAAACATGTTTTTTATAAAATCAATTAACTTTCAATCTCTACGAAATTATATATATTTTTTAACTTTTTGGACATTAAAGTTTAAGTATTGCGACCGTAAAGAAAATCTAACCGGAAATATTGATGGATATCAACGTCTCATGACCCCCCGAACGCTAAAAATTAGTCTTTGCCATGCCATCTGTCTATGTGTCTATTAAAACTGTAACGGGCTAATCTGGCTTAGCCCCGTTCAAATGTAAAACACGAATAATTTTTGTGTTACAAACAAGTCGTCAAGAGTTAACAAATGAAATAATAGTGTTGAATGCTACGCCCGTAACATTTGTGTGTTTGTTTACATACCTACTTCACCAACTCTTCCGTCGAGTCTGATGCCCCGCTGAAAACAACAACATCGAGGGAACTGGCTGGGCGTGACCTCAGGCAAGAGCTCCGCGCCGGACAACGAACTACAATCAACTGAAAGCGCCGTGAACGATGTTGGCCGACGCGAGTCAATGTTCCAGAATAAAAAGGATCTTTTCCCCTTCTCTTCACCCCATCACGTGGGGTTCTCATAGTATATATTCGCTGGGCCGCTTGGAAGAAATACAGAATCCTGCTGGACACCATCAGGGCCGTTGGATCACAGCGCACTCTCGTCACGTCGGCTAATTCATTGGATCAACGTAGAAATACAGTTCGGGGAGATGGATCCACGAGACAGGAACAAATTACTAAAGTAGTCTATTGTACGACAGAATGCATCACGCAAACTTCAAGTCAGGAGTTGAGACTGTATCACGTAAACTACAAGTTAGGAGTTACGTAAACTTCAAGTTAGGAGTTAAAGATGTATAGTTAGATGTTGTAGATGTATAGAGATTAGGATTAGGATTAGCTTATTTTATGGCCAGATAAATAGGGTAACTTACTTGTAAGGATTAGGCAATAAACCGTGTCAATATCGAGACACTGATGTAACTCAAAGGTAGCTTGCCAGGGAAAGAGATGGTTCAAGTTATATGGAGGCCTGGGATCTATACCTAGTTAGGTACTTTTGTCAATCCCACGCACTTGTGTTAAGTGGGTATCCTGTGGGCCGTTCATGCTTCTCAAGATTGGCCCGCGGTTTTATCTTTGTTACTAGCAGTACTACTCCCCTTTGGAGTATACAGCGTATGAGCCGTTTCTGCCCCTCTGGCGCGGCTGGAGCTGTCATTAGTTACTTATGTATGTGTTGTGATATTGACCGCCCGTCGGGTGATCAAACTGTGGGACGTGTTCCCGACCGGGCATGGCCCGTAGGTTTAAATATACCTATGTAAATTGGTTGAGCCTCTTGTAAGGGGTTTGGTCTGTATTCTAGGCGCTCGTATGTAACGGGACTTGAACTTGCCCTATGTAAGTCATAACTAAACGTGCGCAGCCAACATGCCTTGTGATTGAGGGACCAGTAACGTAACTCAATTGTCTGAGTTAGTCCTTCTGGCGCCTCACGCCCCTTGTTGGCCTAGACTTAGGCAATGCTACCTAAAATCTTACTTAGTTTGTATAGACTGTTCTTATTGAGATTACGTGCTAAATATTTATCATGTATCATGTTGTTTCATTAAATTGCATTACTTCTATTTACATCCTTTTTCTTTTTACTTCTCTATATGTATGTATGTGCACCCCTGGGGCTACTATGGTTGATCTTGGTGAAACCACAAACAACCAATAATGAAACCCCAAATGTAATAGGACTTGGTCCAAAACTTAGAATTAAGAGTAGTTTTATTAGGGGCGAAAAATGAAAAAATAGGTTTTCTCAAAATCTACTGCAATGATTTTGATTAAAATTCGTATTTAGGCGTTGATTAAGATTATAAATAAACTGGCTATTTTCATTTTACCATGAAAATGATTTTTATGGTATTTTACAGAAGCGTTAATCTCCGTATCTCCACAACTATTTGAGATACTAAACAACTTATCATTGCAAAATTGTAGGACTATTGGAAATAAAAAAAACTTTTATTTGACATATATTTTTATAAACGCAACAGTTTCTGAGATATTTGCAAATATTTTAATACAATTTTGTGAGCTTTAGTTGTTAACATATACTACTTAGTCTTAACGCCATAATTATCCAATGTCATAGAGTAATTAAATATAAGTAAGTATCTAAAAAAAGTATGTTATTTTTCCTTAAACCTCTTAGGAGAAATGTTTGTACAGCAATGATATATCTCCATCTTTGACTCAATAGTCAACATTTACATGTTTTATTGGTCAAAATTTATAAATGAATAATGAAATATCAATGCGATGACTTGAAGATGTGCAAAACCTAATAAATGTTAAAATTTTAACCAGAAATAGAAATTTTAATACGAAGTGTTGACCCTTGTGGACCCAATATTAATCTTTTTTATTGGTCCAAATATACAAATGAAGACATTGATTCTTAAAAAATAAAAATATAAGATTTAAAACAGAAATTTTGATGAATCTTGACGGAAATCTTGCCTTCTTACATTATTCCGTTCAGAAATCTTACGAGTGTATAGAAAGAGAGAGAAAGTCTGCGGTGTGCTGGACCATTTATTTTATAAAAGTATCGTAGGCTTTTTTTTTTAAATATATGGATAATTGGTTCAAAATATTAAACATGTTTTTTTAAAGGATGTTTAAAACAAGTTTCTTTGAGCCAAGGTTAGGCTTGCGTTTTATATTTTTAATGTTAGTGACTAGTTTAAAGATATGTTAAGCCTGAGTCCACAATCACTATTCAAAAGACCTCCGTAATAGCTTATATATAGTAAAGAAATGTTTTTGCCTCCAGTGGTTGGGAGTATGCCCTCCAAATCGCCTTCCCTGAGTTTTAGATAAAGGGTGTGGGTAAATCACAGCTCTCCGCCCCTGATCTCTCATCTTCAGTTTTTTAACTCCTCTTCAAACCAAATGTCACCCTCTAGTTATACCTCCTGGTTATCCGCTTAGATGGTCTCGTAATAGACTGGACTGTCAAGGACGGGGAGATCGGGGTCCGAAACCATTTCGGGAGTACTGAGTGTTTTCCCCTCCTAAATGGTTTTGCCCTATCCCTCTGCGCAAACACGGGTTCACTTACTCTATAAACAACCTTCCCCTTCACCCTCAATCCATTCTACTCTTCATCAAGGTCTGCTCACCCCAGATACACCCCTCCAACTCCTCCAACACTTGACCCAATACCCCGGGTATTACACAACCTCCTCCACAGACCCTATTCGAACCCCGCCCCTGACCTTCACTTTAACACCCGGGGCAACGACAAGCTGGACAAGTGTATGGGTACCCCAATCTTAGCTAAAATTTCATATAATTTTGTTAAACTGAATTATACGCTTTCTTAAAATCTCTGTATGATTTATTTACCGTCATGTTTTGTTCCTACATTTATAAATAATACTTGCACAGTAATAAAAATATGATTCGTTGTTGATCTATTTCACTGAAATCCACTATGATTATCCTCAATTATTTCCAAAGCATATGGCATCAATCTCATTAAAATTCGGTAGCATATTGTTAATTAGTATGTTAGCATGTTAGTATGTGGTTACGATATATTAATACTTTAAACCAGCAGTCATTTGTTCTTTACACAAATTATATTATAATGTCTCAACCTGTGGATGTGATACCAATCAACTACTAAGTGGCATTATAAAAACTACGATGTCCAGTATTATGTTTTATTACAAGGGTTGTGTTCTAGATGGTACTTTTGATAGTTGGTGTGGGTTTGAACGGATGTATAACATGCCTTGTCGTGGGTACACACTCAATCGGATCTAAGTCCTTCTAGCGGTCAGATATTGCCCAAAATTGGTCAATTCAAAATAGCCATAGATATATTCAGATTTGTTTTCATCGTTATGGAGTAAAATAATCTCTCTCCTCAGGCCAATGCTTTGGAAGAGCTGCGCAGACTGATTGCATATCTTCAGGCGCAAACGACGGCTGCGGCCGCCGCAGGTATCGTCCCCACGCCCTACGACCTGCAGGCCTTCCCGGCAACGCCCACAGCCACTAAGCTGCAGCAGCAAATGGAGAGCTCAGCCGCCGCGGGGTCTACGCCCCTAGTCTCATCGTGAGCCCATCGGACTCTTTTGTTCCAGGGATCTACAAGATTCGCCACGGCTGACGGCCACTCACTGATGTTGATCGTGTGCACTGTTGTCGTACTCTAGGTCCGTGTCTGGATCATAGGATGATATGTTGGCTACTGTGGACGTCATTCGCGGCTCAAACTTAACTCTCTACCTCGTCGGCCTTTAGCCGTGGTGATAATTATATTCGAGTAGCCTTGCCGTAGTGGATCTCAACCATTAGGGTGCGAATCGTGCTTGACAGGAGAGGAGGAGCACATTATATTTTGGGACTAAACCCTGATTTTTATAGGAAGCCTACTTTCGATCAGCAACATTGGTTGAAAGTTGCCATCATTTGGAATTCTAGTAATATGTCTTATCGGATTTATCAATTATAAAGTGAATATAAAAAGTTATCAAAAGCTTCCAATAATACTTTCTTATGGATAACTTTATAGTTTAGCTTTGCATCCTCAATTGAACGAAACATATATTTACACATATTATATCGCGCGTGGGGACTACATCAACCATAGCCCAGTAGTGGAAAGATTAGCCAGTACTAATGTAACGCTGCCCACGGGACGTCCGAATGTACTAATAGTACCACCTTTCCGTGGAGGCTCTTTCCATGACCCGATGATATGAGATGATAAGGTGTGGAACCAGTGGAAACACTCACAACCTAACTTAAGACTAACTAACCAAACCCTCTGGACCATTGGGGTAATTCCCCTTTCGGGAAAAATATTGAAAATGAATACAAAATGAACGCCAACAAATATATTTCTTTAGACTGAGTAGTATTTAAAGTTTAATTAAAAGTGAAAAGGAGTTCTAATTTTCTTTATCACAAATTATCATTATTTAAAAATGAAAACAAAATGAACAGTGAGAAAATGTACCAGAAATACTGAATTCATTTTTCTTTTAATGTAAAGAATTAGTTAATTTGATTTACTTATTCTATGATTCATCCCATCTATAAATTGAATGGTAGTTTATCAGTCTCGTCATGATAATCATGATCAATGGTAAATGTGAACAATCTCCTTTCGTTTTCAATTTCATTAAAAACGAATCATTGGAAACTATTAATTGAAAAGACTCGTGATAACGCGCCTTCAGAGTCATTTTATGACTGAGCCTCAAACATCCCGTGTACAAGGAACGAAAAACCAGCAAGTGGGGTCATTAGCACTCAGGGGTATAATTTATAACAAACTGCCCATACAATTTGTGAATACTTTATTTATACTTCTTCGGGAATCAGATTAACCACTCTCTGGAGACTTATCACTAGTGATTCAATGGTTCCGTGTTAAATTATTAGTAATGCCCAAAATAGATATATGTAGGAGTGGGGCTGTTTCGCTTACCTCTAGAGTAGAAGTACGTTATGTGCTACTTCATACCACTGGCATGTTGCCCTTTGATACTTCTTGCAAACACTCTAGAGGAATAGCTTTAAAATATGCTCATTTATTCTACTTCTTAGTTGCTCTTCAAGAATTAATATCTTTAAAATATGTTGGACTGCGTTGCTGATTCTGTAGATTTATTAACTCTAAATATATTAGTGTACAGTATACTGATCACTATCACATGCCTATAAAGTTTAGCCTATTATATATATATATATATATATATAGTTGGGCTGGGCTCACCAGAAACTACCTTCATAACCCTATGCGGCTCTATGCTTGCCATTCTCTACTATCTACATTGGCCCAACATGTTTAGAAAATATCCCTTTAGATTACTGAGGCGGTTCTACTTCTTGCCACTTCCTTGGATAGGATAACTTCTAAACATGTTGGAATGCTCTAGTTCTGCCAACTCTCTAAATAGGATGGTTTCTAATATGTTAGAATGCTCTACTTCTCGCCACTTCTTTAGATGGGATAACTTCTAAACATGTTGGAATGCTCTAGTTCTGCCAACTCTCTAGATAGGATGGTTTCTAATATGTTGGAATGCTCTACTTCTCGCCACTTCTTTAGATAGGATAACTTCTAAACATGTTGTAATGCTCTAGTTCTGCCAACTATCTAGATAGGATGGTTTCTAATATGTTGAAATGCTCTACTTCTCGCCACTTCTTTAGATGGGATAACTTCTAAACATGTTGGAATGCTCTAGTTCTGCCAACTCTCTAAATAGGATGGTTTCTAATATGTTAGAATGCTCTACTTCTCGCCACTTCTTTTGATGGGATAACTTCTAAACATGTTGGAATGCTCTAGTTCTGCCAACTCTCCAGATAGGATGGTTTCTAATATGTTGGAATGCTCTACTTCTCGCCACTTCTATGGATAGGATAACTTCTAAACATGTTGGAATGCTCTAGTTCTGCCAACTCTCTAGATAGGATGGTTTCTAATGTGTTGGAATGCTCTACTTCTCGCCACTTCTTTAGATGGGATAGCTTCTCACATTTTGGAATTCTTTAATTCTTGTCCATTTTCATGATGGGTATCTTCTAAACATGTTGGATTGTTAAACTTCTTGCCATTAATCTAGGTGGATAGCTTCTAAAAATGCTACGTTTATATTCTGCTTCCAAATGGACTATACATTTACGTTTCTATTAAATTAATTGTCTTCAAACGGTTACTCATATTAAATTAAAACCTCTACGTAATCAATCAAGTTTTTAATAGCTCACATAAAATCTGAGAATCATTTGAATGACAAATTTATTAAAATATCTATAGTGTTATTTTTCTAATCGAGAGCTGGGTTGTACCACTAAAAGGATTTATAACCACTGGTACAACACATAAATGACTGAAAGAAAAACATAAATGGTAACAGTTTTTATTGATCTCATCCAAATTTGTGTTAAACAGCGCGATATAGTCTATGTTTTAAATCTAAGATATGCTGAATGTGAAAGAGAAGACACGCCCTTAAAATAGATTGTTGTATTAATATATATGCTATAAATACCTTTAAAATGTTGTAGTTAGATAATTCAATGAGTAAAACAAAGTTAATGTTTTGATATGGTGTTATTTTATAAAATATAATGATTAATGAAGACAAAAAATTACCTTGGAAGAAATTGATTGTCTGTGGGCACTTGACAAATTATTTGGTTTTCACCATTCAAATATATCAAATCATTATAAGAGTTTGGGTAGGGTAAGCAGTTGTATTTTATTAAACTACAGTTGAAAGTATAAATACATAATAAATTAGGCTATACTGTTGTGTTGGAAGATTTTTGGTGGCATTCGGAAAGTTTATGTGAACATCTTTAGATGACCACAAATTGATTACATACAAGAAATAAATTTTAATGCAGTGACCTTTTCATGATGTTTTCAGGGACATTAGACACACATTCAATAGCTAAAGTGTGTGGTTTTTGTTTTAAAAATGAACATAACAACGCTAAGCTTTCTGTAGGTATTTAATTAGCTTTTACATTTTAATTTCTTTAAAATTTTCAGATTATCAAATACATTTCCTGTGAATGACAAATTGATTATGTATCATCATTATAGAAAATATATTCTGACTTAAGACAAGTATATGAATTTATCAAAGTTACAAAACTATCAGCAATTGAAACTATTTAATTTCTGAATTAATAATATTGAAGTGTTTCGAATTTAACATCAGAACCATTTTCCGCACATGAGCTCAATATTATTGTAAAGTTCCCAAAGAGAAGTAGGAAACTAATATTTTAGACAAGTCTTGTATTCGTCCTTACAATTTTTGAATTTCTTTTTATTCTTTCAATATTACACATGATGGCTGAAAGTTGAAATTACACAGAAGTGTCATCTTCATTTCTACATTTCCTCTTCATGACATGATTTGTTTAAACAAAGCACGTCTAGATTGTAAATCAATAAACCTCGTCTGATACTTGTTTGATGGTCGATACCAGATATTGGTTAGACATGTTTTACCTAGGGAGGCCGATTGTCTGGTTGTTATCTACCCTAGGGGAGGGGGGGACAGATGGAGCACTCTTGGTAAAGG
The DNA here is from genome assembly GCA_902151425.1 of Timema shepardi. Lineage (NCBI taxonomy): Eukaryota > Metazoa > Arthropoda > Insecta > Phasmatodea > Timematidae > Timema > Timema shepardi. The sequence continues at coordinate 16,726 of CABFVX010004265.1, read as the reverse complement.
GAAAGGAATGGTTAATGGATGAATTATGTTTGTTTGGTGAGGGTGATATACTATTGGGGGAGGGGGGCTATAAGATGTTATGGTTGGGGTGGGGTGTGGGGAAGTTTATGGGGTTGTTAAGTCTCTGTGATTGAAGGTCCAGGGATGGAATGGGCCTAGTTGATAGCTATCTCATTCCATGGTTCTGTGGGCTTGTGGGCCCGAAACGGTGTGTTCCGGGTCCTTTTAGCTGTTTTCACAGTGATGCAGGTGTGGCTGACTGTACTTCCTAATCCTGTCTAGGATTATTGCGTCTAAGATGTTTTCTCCCCCTGGGTAGCATGTGTCTGAATGGTGGTGGAAATTATGTATTATCACTTCCTTCATCCCTTTTGGGACGTTTCTCCAAGGGTCCTTTGAGTGGTCTCGTTGCAGCAGGTGCTTCCTTTGGTGTTTGTACCCCTGGCAGTGCCAGTTATCTCGTCGGGACCTTTGTTCAGGTGGTATGGATTGCATCTCTTGTAAGTCTTGTATGGTGTTCTGGATGCCTTGATATCCTTGCTATTCAGCAGTGTTTTTTTTGAAATGGTTTCGGGGATGGTTAGGTGGAGGGGGGCTAGAGGTTCTGGAGATCTCATCCTTGAATTGGGAGGAATCATTTTCTCTCTCTCTCTCTCTGCTGAATCCACGTCCGTGAGTTCTTATCTTGGTGACCATAATAAGGTGATGGGGATTTCGTTCTGCCTCCCACGTTGATGATATGTAGTGAATGAATAATCTTGCTATTAGATTGACCAACGCGTGAGCTTAGAGTTTTCAACTTTCATCGAATTTAGCCAGGTCAAAGATTTTGTGTCAGTTCTGGACGTGAATGTTTTGTCCAGGTAGATGTGATATCGCCTTTTGACCCACACGAAGACAAGGCATTCTTGCTCGTTACATTGGGAATAACATCTCCGCATGTGAGAGCTTCTCGCTTGCATAGGAGATCACTCATCTTTCCCCCTCCTTTTCTTGGAATAGTGATGCTCCTATACCTTGTCAACTAGCGTTGGTCTGAATTATAAAGGAGAGACTAGGGTAAGGGTGGTGAGGAGAATGTATATTCTAGATCCCCTTCATGGTATGCCCGAACTCTTCTTCCTCTATGTGTTCCTATTTTCATCTTGGTTTGTTCTCCATACAAGAAATTAGCGGTCCGATGACTTCTTAGAGGTTAAGAATGAATTCCCTCATCCAGTTACATGTTCTCAAGAACTTTCATAGTTGTCTTTTGTTCTTTGGATGAGTAAAATCTTCTATGGCAGTTATTTGTCCAGGGTGTGGCAGATTTCCCTTTGAGATGATAATATATCCAAGATATCTTAAGGAATCTTACCCGAATTCATATTTGTCCAACAGTTTTGTGAGTTTGTATGCCTCAAATCTTTCGAGTATTATAATCAGGTGTTCCAGGTGCTCTTCGTAGCTGTTGGAGAAGACTATGATGTCATTCATGTAGGCAAAACACCATTTTCCTTGGCATCCAGCAATAATTTTTTTGCTCATCTTACTCTGGAAGGTCCTGGGAGCTCCCTTGAGTCCGAAAGGCATGACTCGCAACTGGTAGGTCTGTCCTTCTGGGGTGTTAAATGCTGGCAGGTGCTTGGAGGCATGATCCATCGGTATTTGCCAGTACACAGCATAAAGATCGAGAGTGCTAAACATTTTGGCTGTTCTTATTTCCGGTAAGATTTGTGGGATTTATATTCGGGGGTAGAATTCTTCTTCAGTTATAGCATTCAGTAATTGGTAGTTCACACATAATCTGGATTTCTTGTCTAGTTTTTACGACAATCACGTTGGGGCTTCGGTAGTTGTACACGATGTTGGGGAGTACTTATAGTGAGTTCCACTTACTGGGCGTTGAGTGTTGACATTGATGGTGTGGAGAATAGAGTTGGTAACGTTATTCGGGTTATGGATGTCGAAGGCTTTGTGGTGTTTTTTGAGGATCTGTATAAGGCTGGGGTGTAGTTATTTTCCGAAACCGTGTTTGACTTCCTATGCGTTGAAAGGTTTGATTGAAGGCTGGTCTTGTTCCGCCCAGTAGTTCTTTTCTCTATTCACCCTCCCAAATAATAAGCACAACTTCTGATAATCCAGAACGCCTCGTTATTTACTAGACAGCCGTGAACAAGGAGTACGTCTTCTGAGAGTTATTCTTCTACGAGACACCTTATTTTGTCATTGAATCTTCACACGTTGATGCTGATGGTGCAACTCCCTGTGACAAAGGGCTTGGTATCCTTCTTGGCCAGTCGTATCTTCATAGGGCTGAGATGTATCTGTTGCTTGGTTTGCGGGTCTAGGATGGAGGTTTTTATAAAACTGGTGTAGGCACCAGTTTGATGACAGTGGTAATAGAACCAATATTAGTATCTGTTGGATCCGGGGCAACCCCTGAGGGTGCATTCCAAAGATGAGCTATTTCTATTTTTGTTAGTTTCCCTTGAAGTTATTGGCCGTCTGTTCTCCTCTGGCTCTTTCGTTTCTTCTCTTGGCTAGCACTGGGTGGTCTCGATGATAGTGTCGTTCCGGACAAAAATGGCTCTGTCGACTAGGGCACGTGTCTCCCTGGAATACTTGAGTTTTCAAATTTGAAGTCATTTGACGGAGATCTGGGACACAGTGTCACTGGATGGCCTGGACTTTCTCTATGAGTTTATCTAAAGAAGTAGGGGTATGGATGCAAGAAAATGTCTCAGGATAGGATGCAGGAGTTCGGTGATGAGATGAATGATCTTCCTCACGGCTGCCAGGGAAGAATCCTTTGTATAGCTGAACCTTTTTCATGATAAATTGGTCAACTGCTTCATCTTTTGTTTGAGTTTCTCCATATAGTTTGGGCTGTAGTTTAACTCTCAGGTGTTGCGAATCGAATCTCTTCTTGATTCTGGTGCACATTTCTTCTCATATGTTGTATTAGTTTTCGAAAAATTTCCACCAGTTTTTCAGCATCATGGATGAGTTTTTCCTTCACTAAGGGTGGCCATAGTTCCCTACCTTGGTTCTTGAGAGTAACTTCACACTTCTGCAGTAAGTTAGTAGGGTTCTCTTGGTCTTTGCCAGAGAAAGTAGGTAGGCTATATGGTTTGAGGAAGCTGTTCCCTTCTAAAAGCCGTAAGGGCTGCCTCAATTTAGTTCTTAGCTCCTTTAGTTCTTTTTTTGTTTGTTTTTAGGCATGTCATGTTTCAGTATACTTGTATCATTTTCAGTGTCTTCCCATACACAACACAAGAGGTGGACCAATCATTTTACTTGTTGCATTGGATGAGTGGCTCTCCATGGATGAGGTGTTCTGGCTGTCCACACTGGAACCTGGTCCATCTTCTCTACATCCTGATAGTGATGCTTCGTCTTTGGTTGACTAGAGATCGTGGCGCAATGAACGGGAGGTGCAGCGTGAAAGTTGGGGAGTGTGGCGTGAGAGTCTGTGATGTGCTGCATGTAGGCCGGGGAGTGTGGCGTGAGAGCCTGTGATGTGCTGCGTGTAGGCCGGGGAGTGTGGCGTGAGAGCCTGTGATGTGCTGCGTGTAGGCCGGGGAGTGTTGCGTGAGAGCCTGTGGTGTGCTGCGTGTAGGCCGGGGAGTGTTGCGTATAACCCGAACGGTTAGTAAGACGTGGTGCTATAATTTATTTATTTATTTTTATTCTACACAAAAAATCACGTATATTGTTCAAATATTTCTGAAAATATTTACTTATGGAGTTCCAAAACCCTTTTTCTCGGAACTATTGTAAGTTTAAAAAAAACAGCCAACTAATTCTAACGTTGCACTTACTGTCGACCCACAGATTGAATTGATCAAATCCAAACTGCTAAGAAATGAAACTTCATGGTCGAATTAATCGCATTTGATTATAATGCTTATTTGATTTAAAAAACGTGTACCAATAATAACAAATATTGAGATTCAATTGTATGTCAACTACCTTCGAAGGGCCTACAATCATATTCTTTATCTATTGTTTTACTACTATTTATATACGCTAACTTTGGTTGGAAGAACAGTAGAGAACAAAAACATATTTATATGCGGCCAACGTTGACAACATTTTACGATACTATCTGTGTTTTTTCACAGGTATTGATAATATCTATCAAACTAACATCTGCAAATAACGTGACTTGATATATGACTATATTAAAATTGTTTTAGCAACTTTAGGAACTAACAATAGTACATGAGAGAGTAGAGGAAGCAAGAATGAGATGGTATGGACATGTAATGAGGATGTAAAAAGAGAGGCTACCAATTAAAATGTTGGAAATGAGGTTTGTAGGAAAAATACCGCAAGGGAGGCCAAGAAAGATACTGGAGGAGCAGATAACACAAAGTGTTCAAATGAGAGGAGGAGAATGGAAGAAATTAAAGGAGGAAGATGGAGGCATTTTACTAAATTGACTCGGCCACAGGCTGTAAACAGTCGAAGATGATGATAACTAACGGCTACAGTTCTTACTACCAAAATCTTACTGTATCTCAGAGACTTACAGGACAATTTCTAATATTACTGTGCACTCCTCTGATTGTTGGTTACGTGTGTCCTTATATTGGTTTAGGAGCCTAGTATTATGTTATTATAAAGTGCGCGTTCTCCTCATATTTTAGGTGAGACCAACCACTCGGCTGTCCATGATTCAACTGGAAAACCTCAGTGAGATTAATTGGGAGGGTATTTGTTGTCATGAGCCGCAGAGAAACATAACCTAGTTTCACTATTATTTATTTAGTCTGTGAATTTAGTCGTCCGTGGGTGTTTCATCCCAGAGTGGTGTTGCGTGGGCATATTATGAGTGTGCCGCTAGTCTCGTTAAATATTATGTAGTGTTAGAATATTAACAGGTGGCGGCTAAAATACATGTTGATATACAAATTAGTTTTCAACCCGATTTTATCATATTTAAATACAAATTATTTTATTCCTAGCATCACAGTTAACATTAAATTGATATATGCTTAGATTTATTTTAAAATTTTATTTTTCGTATAGGTAAACATTAACATTTGTTTTTACTGCTTTACAAAAAAGTTTAAGGTGATTTTGAGTTAATGAATTGTGTGATGTAAAGAATTACTAAGCTAACACTGTATGACGGCATCCACACGAGATCCTTAAAGAAAGGTAATAAGTAACATAAAATTAGTTTAATCTAGCTCAATTTGAGATAAATTTGTTCCAAAATATAATTTACAACTTTGGTTTGTCTTAAAACCTGTTCACATATACATTTTGTATATTCTTATTTGGTCCAGATTTTTTGTTTCTCATTTACAGTATCGTAGGAACGTTTTTGTTTGGGGGGGGGCGGGGGTTGAGGGGAGTCTAGGGCCAAAATGAGCTTATGGTGCCTTCATAAATGAAGTCGGGCACCTTTTGTGAATTAGGGAGTAGGATGCCGACAGTAGCGCCCTTAGTACACGCGCAAGATGGTTTAACCGGAAACTGATTGAATCTAAAATAAGAATCGGAAGGTTACCCCACCCAATAACCTTAGGGACCTATATAAATATGTACAGGTGCTGCAGTCCCCAAATCTCAGCACTCCCCGCGCCTACTATGGGGTGACATTGACATATTTCATGTGCCAAATATCTAGTATGGTGCTAATATTTCAACAATGTTCACCATTTTTGTTTATTTTACTTCTTTTCCTTGTGTTTGTAATACACAACACTAGTCAATTCATGTGATGAAAATATAATTGTATTCCTTGAAGCAATAACTATTTACAAAATAATATTTACCTACAAGATACAGATCAATTTCGGAGAAGGCCTTTAAACATTGGTTTTCAAATATATTAAGACGTGAAAGAATATTAATTGTAGTAAAAATTACAACAATGTTAAAATATCAAATAAAAAGTATATGTAATTTTATTAGTACTATATTATTATTGTATGGTATATTGATTTCTTTCATTACTTAAAGTATTTATTGTTTTTAAAAAGGTGGTCTAACAAGTTGACACATTGAAGTTCCATTCAGAAAATTATTGATACAAAAAGATACTATAAATAAATAGTATTTGTTTGAAAATATATTTAAATGCTCTGTATTTTTGAGCAAACACCCCAAAATGCATATATACTATTGTGTTGCCTTTATTTAATAATATTCGCGGATGTTTTCTCTAATGTTTAGTCAAATCCTATCAATATGTGAACATGTTCTATTCAGACGATGCATTACCCCGACTATATTACTACAATAATAAGATGCACAATCAAACTAAGAGTTGGTTCTTTATATTCAAACAGAAATGTAGAGTATTATTCATTCATACGTTTATGTTGGCAGGGACCTTTCCACACCGGGACACTAATGTTAGTGGGGAGTGAACACTAAGACATCGGTACACAGCACTTATTTGCCTACGAGCTTGGTGGATATTTAGTTAGTATTTAAAATGGACTCGAACGTGGCAGCTGCTTAATGATTTCATTTTTAGCACTGAATTCAATCGGCTACATATTTTGTTACTTCAGGGGTAATTTGAATTTAAAAAAAATATTATTAAATACAGACTTTCAAAAATGTGCTAACTTGAGAAAGGTTATATATAAAAATAAATTTAGTGTTTGAAAGTTTGTATAAAGTAGCCTTATTATTTTCGTAATGTACTTTTAATCTATATTGAACAACAATCAAGGTTAAAAATACAATTTATGAATAAATCGGTCGATATATTATTACTATTTAAAATATAAAGGGTTGAAATATACATTAGATATTATTACAATACTATTTACTTTAGTTTATACGTTAGCGTTTTATATTAATAATATAAATAATAAAGGTAAATAACGAATCAGCACCCACTTCGGTGGTGGCGTGATCTGACGCGCTACTTTCGTGTTAGACTAGACTGCTAAAGACGATGAGATCAGGGTTCGATCCCGGTTAGGTGCACCAAGGGTGGCTTTTCCTAAGTAATCTACCACTCTTTTCCCACACCAATGTGGGTGCACTTCCTCTTGATTAAATCTCTCTAATCCTTAACACATTCGTGTTTTATTACATAGGTGTACAGTCCAAACAAGTAGTAGGAAGCGGTTATAAACAAAAGGTAAATAATGTAACTTACCAATATTGTTTTTTCAACCTTGCTCTTTTCATTAAAATCAGGTACAAAATTTAAAATAATCTGATGTATAGGTAGAAATATTAATATAAATACTACCATATTTGTGATCTAGACTTCTAATAATTATAAAGCTGCTAGTGGGCAGAAATACAAAGTTTTGGACACACTGGCGTCCCGTTGTGGAAAGGAACCTTGTCTTTTCGGAGCGTTAGTAAAGATCAAGCAAGCACACATGGAACTGACTAAAGATGTGGGATAACCTCTCCCTTTCTTCCTTGTTTGATAAGCTTGGAAGCTAGTACCCTTAGTGCCCTTTCTGATAGCCCTTCATGTTACAAAATAAGTGTTAGTTTGACAGACATCGGTAACAGGTGCGTTTGTGTAGCTCACCTGTATAATGAACACTATATTAGTGATACAAGTATGTGTACTAAGGAGGGATCATGAATAACAGTTCATGTATCTATGAAGTCAAATAGTCAACATGTCGTGGAGCAAAGATCTACTTTTGAGATAAGATAGCAAATGTATTATTTTGCAGAAATACATCGCACTTTTAAGATATTGTTTAAGTTTAAGCTAGCAGTGATTTCTACATGTGCCATTTGTTTTATGAATTTGTATAGTTTGTCAAGTGTGTGTGTGTCGTATTATTGGATGCGTTGTGTCGCTCTTGGTATATCATATGTTAGTTATTGCTGGAATAATGATTTACTTAAGTTCTTTGAGTTAAGATTGTATAACCTTATAAAGATCCTTGAACTAAAATTGTGTTTCCTTGGTTGATTATCTGGATACATTTTAGTATCCATGTAGTAAAATTTAAGATGGTATAGTTCAAAATATAGGTTTTTGGGTTTAACTGCGCAACGGATGATATAAGTCCTTTAATTTTCAAGATAATCAGTTCAGTTTCAAAATATTTTAAAGAAGAAAACTTCAAACACAACTTTTTTTTTTAAATGATTACTTAAAAATAATCATGTTCCTTGTAAATATAAAGTTATATTCTCTAAATTATATTATAATTTTATTGTATATATAAAAAGTGTTAATTTCGTCAAGGAGAAATATTTCAATATTTAAACACAACAGTTACCCTAGCTATACTAAAATAAGACAATTCAGATTTTGAGAAATTCTTTAGACACCATATGTGTATAGGTCCATGTATGTGCAACACATTTTTAGCTAACCTGAAATTCAAAGACTCCTTCCAAACTCATCGTTACGAATGGTCAAATGTTATGTGTTTGTGATAGAAATAAAAACTTTAGTTTTGTTATCTCTATTTTACTGTAGTATAGCAATAATTTGAACTACCTCGTTGTAACGGTGTAGTTTGACCAAAATGGCGTCCGTATTTCAAGGTAGTACAATTAAAAAGTACTGTTTTAGTCAATAGTAATATTATGAGAAATAAAACTGAAAATTATGTACATTATGAGAATATATTATAAGATCAAGCTTAAATTGATTGAGAAATAGCTTTAAATGGTCAAAATATTTGTATTATTTGAATATGTTTTCATACTCAAATTTAGTATAGATCTGTCTTTAAAAATAAGGAATATTGTGTTTAGTATTATTATTATTATTATTATTATTATGTATCTAATTGCTGCAGACCTAAAGTAAAAATAGAATATGAGCATGTGCTGTAAATATGATATAAAATAATTAAATGATGTATTTACAAGCAATGGAAAATAAAATTTTTGCAGCTTTAAACCTAACAAAAATATTAAAACTGATTATTTTAATTTTAAATATTATACCCCTATAAATTGAATAATCCAATCAAAAGGGAATAACATATTTTTTATAAATAATAGTCTTAATATTTGTTTTTCTTTTTATATTATAGTATATATGTTTTAGAGGTACAGTATGTATTAGGTTTAGAAGACTAATTGTGATTTTAGGAAAACATCGTTAAATCTGAAAAGGTGTTTTTCATACCAGCATTATGGCTGTTATGATTAATTTACAGTAAAAAACTTTTGATTTCAACTTACAAATTTGTTAATTAAAATTGTGATTTTTCTAACAAGCTATCTTTTTGTTATTATTAAGTAAAATTATTTTTATAAACCAGCAATATAATTATTATAAATTAAAATTTTGATTAATCAAAATTAATAAATGTATGCGTGAAGGAGCCTAATAGAAACCAATCGCCCGATCTCATTAACAGACCCTATATCCACTGTTGACTTGATAAAGATGTTATGTATTAACTAAATCCTCTCAGCGTTCGTCTGGGGACAGAGAAACCATAATGTGTCGTGAACTATCTTGAAAGCATTCTGCCTGCTCAGAGCCAAGCACTCCAGCTACCTAAAGCAGTGCTTCTCAAAGTTTCAGTGATGGAGGACCATCAAATGGAAGCTACACTGGATATAATCGGTGAGTAAGTAGTACGGCTACTGGTGGGAAACAGCGTTGTCAATCTCCCCACAAACATCAGGTAAGTTTGGAAACGATGGATAGTAGCTCCTTCTTACCATCGTACACCACATCCCGAAATAACTGAGAGCTAGGAGAATTGGCAACAGTTAACTGAGAGAGCGCGAAGATAAAACTTTTCTCCATAAGACCTGCAGTTCCCTCAGCAATGATGTTGGTTGTATGTGCACCTCGGCACCATCGGGGCCCTGGCAGTGAGGGTGGGGGCGGTTTTTTTTAAGTTATGCAGATAAAGCATTAGTCTTAATGAGGTCTTCATAATTAATAGTAGACTACTAAAGAACTAAAACCGTAAATAACTGACCCACCTCGGTGTCTGCATGGTCTAACGCATCACTCTCATCTATACTAGACTGTCGATGATGAGAAGATCAGAGTTCGATCCCGGTCAGTTGTACCGAGGGAGGGCTTGCCTAAATGATTTCCCACACTCTCTCTACGTAAATTCGGCTACACTTCCTCTAAATTAAACCTTTCTCAACATTAACTCATAAGCATTAATATTATTATTATTATAATTAGAATTACGTCTTACTAACCGTTCGGGTTATACGCACTTACGCTAATGTGTAATGGTAGGGTGATTGTGAGATGAAATGGAGGACTTGCAGTTCAACATGGGATCTGAACCACGGTGAAACCTGGCATTCCTCACATTCACAAGTTGTGATTAATACATGACTTGTCAGAGGTGAAGGAATGGTTTGGCAATCAAATAAATATGTGCCGGAACTGAGGATTGGACCCCGGACCCCCAGCACCCAAGTCTGATAACTTACCCTTAGACCACCAGGTTACCTAGTGTTACTATTACATAAACGTATAACTTGAACGGGTACTAAGACGCAGTGCTGTCACTATACATCATATTACTCCTTCCTAACCTAAACTACGATAGAAGTCACATAGTCGCAGGCTATAAGTCAACGCAGCCCAACGCCAACTTGAAATAGTTCAAGGTCCCTTTTGATGTAGCACACAAAGCAGGTAACATCAATTAAGTGTTTTTTTTTATGAGAGCACCGAGAAGCTTTGAGACGCTTAGATATCTCGAATTATTTATGAAGTGGTTTGATATTTTCAAATCGTTTTCACCAAAATGTTGGAGGAAATTCTTACCCATTATGAAGTTTACATTTTAGATTCGAATTTTGTGTGTGTGTGTGTGACAGCTTACATAAAACCCTATAAAACAATACCACGTCATCTTAAAGTTATCTATTGTGACCCTATCAAAACAAAACTTTAGTTTAATTGATAGAGGACGACTGGATCTAGGTTTTAACTTACTTTAATCTCATAAATACAAATCTTCGTGTACAGCATCGTTGTATTCAAACAAAACCACAACTTTAAAACATAAGTTTAAACTTTTTTTATTGGTCAGGAGACTTTATCATCAAGTTCGCTTACATTTTGTCGAAAATGATACTAAAACTATCAAATAACTTTTAATAATATGTTATTTTAGTCATCTTCAATTCATCTCAGTGCTTTATCATGTAGCAACCTTAATGTCATTCGACAATTTAAGTTTTATTGCCAAATTTTAAAAATTGTATGAATATAAATTATATATAGTGAATCAATAAATTCAATCATTAAAGTTCACGAGTTTTAAGGGGTCAAACTTACTATTTTATAATTTTTGCATTCCATTGTTAAAATAAAGTAAATAATGTATGGGGCTGAAATTTAGTATAACTAGACATTATTATGAGATGTACCCATAGAAATATTTATAATGTTAAGGGAAAATAATTTTGAATGCGTATGTAGTTTAAAAGTGGGTAAATTACATCAATGTTAACTATATATAGATTGGGTCTTTTTATATCACTATTATTTGTTTTGATCTAATTTTTTGGAAGCCTACACAAACACACACAGATAAAGATTATGCCGGCTTACCTGAGAAGTGATCTGGAACTTACGCCTCACTACGAAACAAATAAAGATAGTATTGTGATTTTTTACCGTTATTCCCCCTCCCCCTGTCCCCCTCCTGCCCTCCTCTGCCCCCTCCTCACCTCCCCCCCCCNNNCTGACATGTTGGTTCTTGATGCTTAATTATTGTTAATTAATTAATTGGTAGGATAGAGGTGTTGGAGTTTTAGGGCGTTGTAGTTTATTTGAACATCGCGGTATGGTTGTCGGGGGGTATAATGTGATAAATGGTTCACAGCATGCGTGCATCCGTGGGTCAAAGTGACACGGGTTGTGAACCTCTTTCATTTACAGCAGCGCATTGACTGAGGGCCAGCCGTGGTGTCTGTTGGCCAAGTCCTCCCTTTCACTTTTCAACGGTCCGAACATTGGAATTTTGCTTCACCCCCCAGAGCCGGTCATTTTTTGTCCGTCAGGGTTTGTTCCTCCTGGGGGTAATGAACCTATACACATTGATGAGACAAGAATAGACACACACACAGAGTCGCACCGGGCCTCTGCTTGTGAAATACCGTTAACTAACACTCCACCTCGCACGACCTATGAAAGTTTACATGTTCAAGATGCAACGCTCAACTCGCCCTTTTAAAATCAAATATCTAGCACAGCGTCTTACTACCTGTTCGGTTCTAATATTTAAATTATACGTGAATTACCCGAAATATTATATTTTTCCTGTTAAATCCGAGCTTTCTATATACTGTCGCAAGTAAACTACGCTTATTTTATTTCAGATAAATAAATAAAGTGCTTTATTGATAATGTAAAAGAACAGTGAGTTTCTAATAAACTGCATGTAAAAAGTGAAAGACAATGAAATATTTACACATCCACACACACCCTGTTCGTCGCCACCATATTTACTAAGGGAATGTATCTACATTTTCCCGAGTTATGAAAAAAATAACTTGTCGTGGATTCAAACCCCGACCTTCCCAACCTGCTTCTATAATGGAAACTCAATCGTAATTACCTATTGTTCCACCACCCTAGAAAGGAAGCTGAGACAGACAGAAGGAAGACATAAGGGCAAAAATTGGTCTCGGGAATAGATCGTTTTACCGGTGATGGTCGCCTGTAATAAAAACGTTAACTGAATGCTATTTTTTCAGAGAACAATATTTCTGACCAATTAATAAGAGTTTTATTCATAAAAAAACCAATATAATATAGTGTTCTGTATCTCTCTTTCGGCTAAAACAATATTCCATTGTCCGAAATCGAGTTTTCCACGCGCTCTTTTATTAAAATAACCAACTAGCACCAGAGCTGGAAATCGTTCAATGCAAGAGTGGAATAAGGGACGAAATCATATTAGGTGTTAAAGGACAAGGGCCTCCTCGCTTATTTACCCAAGGTTGAATGTACCTTCATCTGCGTGGAGTAAGGGTGGGAAACCCAGGATATCTAGCACAGCGTCTTACTACCCGTTCGGGTGAATGTGAGATGAAAATGGAGGACCTACAGTGCTAGGGGATCCGGGCCCAATACTCAGCGCCGACCCCTTTTCAATGTTAGTTAGTAGTTACAACTCAACATTGGTCATCTTTAAAAAATGTAGACAGTCTAATTTATAGTACTCAAAACACAAAGAGCGGAAGTATTCAAAGATGTTTGCTAAAAGTATAACATCGTTTAAAACATATAAATACTCTCTCTCGGCTAAAACAATATTCCATTGTCCGAAATCGAGCTTTCCACGAAATCTTTCTTATTAAAATAACCAACTAGCACCAGAGCTGGCAATCGTACGATGCAATAGTGGAATAAGTGACGAAATCATATTAGCTGTTAAATAACAATGGCCTCCTCGCTTATTTACCCAAGGCTGAATGTACCTTCCTCCGCGTGGAGGGACGGTGGGCAACCCTGGATATCTAGCACAACGTCTTACTACCCGTTCGGTTGAATGTGAGATGAAAATGGAGGACCTACAGTTAAACATGGAATCAAAACCAGGGTGGAGGTCTGGCATTCCTACGTCTTGTCAGAGGTGCAGGAACTACGTGCGAAAATAAATCATGGTCGATGTACCTCAGCTTGGATGAATGAAAAAAAAACTCATTAAGCAGTTTGTGACCTCAAGGTAATCTGATGGTCTAGGGGGTAGGGTGGCAGACTTCAGTGCTAGGGGATCCCGGGTTAAATCCTCAGTGCCGACCCATTTTCAATGTCAATTAGTAGTTCCAACTCAACATTGGTCATCTTTAAAAAATGTAGACAATCTAATTTATAGTACTCAAAACACAAAGAGCGGAAATATTCGAAGCTGTTTGCTAAAAGTAGAACATCGCTTAAAAATATAAATTTTGATAATCTTCCATGACGAATAGAAAGAAAAATGTATCTTTATCTGCATGGAGGGAGGGTAGGATTGCACCACCGACCTTGTTCATTCAACGCTAAAGTGTACCCCCCATTTGCATGAACAGAGCATAGAGCAGGCACCTCCGTCCACGTCGCTAGGTAGGAGCCGACTAATGAAATAACGGGATCTACAAATGGTCTTATGGACAGATCTCTATTGCGCATGCGCTGAGACACATTATAGTAGTTAGGTCATTACAGTCGGCAAACACTTTGAGATGTCTATAAATAGGGCGCAAATAATCACAATCGGTCATTTCAATTTGTAATTGACATAAGTGAACATCAATATGAGTTTTGAGTCGCTAGAAAATTGTTTAAATTCACGTATGTTTTTAAAATAGTTTTGTATATTTTAATGGTTTTTTGCTTAATACATCTGTGGCGTACAAGGGTGTTCTTTTTTGTTAGTTGACGAGACCCCAATGATTGCAGGAGGTGTACAACTTGAGGATCCCAATAGCCTGGACCAGCTGCTGCAGTTTACAGAAAATGGGGTTTGCAGAGCGGATGGCGACTGGTCCATGGGTAATTAATTAGCTGCCTACGATAGATTTTCCAGTGTTTTTATTTTGCATTTATTTTATTTCAGACTACTGAGATCCGTACGGTTTGGACAAGGGCCTTCTGGGCAGCATGGCAACAGGTGTGGCGACATCGACCCACCAGGAGGTGCCCTTACTGGGCGGTTCCACGCACGACGCCGCTGACGTCCACAGGCCCACCCCAGGCATCCTCTCACCTGCACCCTTATCACCAGCGCCCCTCTACGTCAGTGGAAATGCACCCCCCTCTGTTTGGGCAGATTTGGACACCCTTGATCGGCTGATATGTAAGTACAGTCTACAAGTAGCCACTAGCCTGAAAATAAACTATATGTGTAGCTATCTCTCGCTCTCGCAAACACCGTTATATCGTCACGAGATCGAGCCCTTTTGTCAGTTGGGAGATTGTACTAGTTCGTTTAGTGTATAAACCTATAAACACTGCCGAACCATTGGAGGGAGTGCCTGGTTTTATTCCCTGGCATAAGCGAAAATACTGGTTTAGTTTTTAAAATAACTGCTCTGATTGGTATTTTGTACATGTTCCCCGTAAAGAATTTAAAGGGTCCTGGGTTCAAAGACAGAAAATTATAATTGCCGATATACAATGTGATCGATCAAATATTCAAGCATCACTTTAGTTTCTACGATAGTGTGTCTGTATAGTAAACTCATGGTCACGGGTTCATTTCCTGTACAAAGGCAGAAAATTATAATCGCCACTTTAGCCATTTATTAAATTCATGTTTCACCAAGAGTAAACAAAAGTCTGTACACTTTCATTTATGATGTGTGTGGTTTGTAAACAAATCCATTGTAATATTACCCAATTTAAAGAGATAGAAAGAGAAAACTTATATGTATGCAGTGCCAAGGGACACTGGTTCGAATCCAAACAGGGGCTGAAAATGAGGGTTTATCCTTCTTGTACTAAATTTGTGTCTGGTTGGCAATTACAAACTTTCCTAACAAAGATAGGGTGTACTTTTTTTAATTCCACTCTACTTGTACAAAAATAAATGTTTACTAAAATTAATTGTTCTTGTGAATATTTTTTATGTATGTTTACACATTGCAGACAGAATAGTAAATTGTATTTTTCATTAGCTTTAACTTGGTTCATGTTTTTTAGTTAAAGGTTGTACATTTCCTCTGCCATTTTTTTACCGTCTTTTGTTTATCACCTACACATAATCTTAAGAGTTAAGCTTATTTTATAAACTAAAGTAACGCTTGTTACGGATACAGCTGAATCTAGATAAGTAGTAAGTGCACGGGTATATTCGGTGACGTCAGAAATTGTACCGGTATGTTCGGTGACGTAAGAAATTGATGTCAGTAGTAATAGGTTTGTGACAACTTACTTTATAGTAGGTTTGCTTAAATAAGGCGGCTTTATCTGTGCAAAGAAGATAAAGGAGGATTGTTGCTGTTATTTGAAATAAACTTACTATAGTATTATTCCTGACGTATGATTGGTAGTAACGTTTCAATGGCGTATGTCTAGTGACGTATGTCGCTCTGAGCCACCAACTGTAATTATTACGTATGAGGATGATTAAAATATTGGTAGTCCGTATCTGTGACGCATCTTATGGTGATATTGACGTTTCTGGTATAAACCCGCTCTGAGCCAGCAACTATGAGTGTATGGTGGTAGTGACGTTTCAATGAAGTATGTCTGGTATAAACTCTGTGTGTACGGTGAGATTTGAATAATAAAGTGCCAGGTACAGTGACTTCAGTGCAGGAGTGTGTACGTTTTTACAGTGACGTCATAAGATAATTGTGGTTGGAGGTGGTAGCTATGCTAGAGATATTTAAATAATTGTGACAGAATAACGTCAGTGACGTCATGTGATTTCGGAGTGACGTCACCTTATCAGATTTGAATGAATTATAATATTAAGTGATGAGGTAGAGTTAATGCATTATGACAGTATAAATTATTAATGACGTCATGTTTAATTATACACTAAAAAGTTATATTGCTCTTACTACAAATATATAATTTAAATGCGAGGGAAATATTACTAGAAATGAAAAAATAAATACAAGTTTTCTCACATTAATTATAATAAAAAATATATAAATATTTCACAACTTATTACTGTAATCCATAAAAATACAAAGATCGTCAAACAGTGATAGATAGTCAAAATATGGGATAGGTTCGGATGGGTCGAAAAAAGATTTGAAGGCGAGGGTATTGTCTATGAACATCGATACATTAGGGTGATTTAGATATTTTACATGCCGTGTGATATATTTTTCAAGATTGTAC
>CABFVX010004264.1:44239-68995 GCA_902151425.1 Timema shepardi | reverse complement strand
ATTCGAACCTCGATCTCCCCGTCCTCAGCAGTCGAGCTCAACACGACAAGCGCGTTAGCCAACTACGCCACCGAGGCGGGTGACCTTTAATCAACGTGTCTTATGTGGGTTGTATTAGTAATAATTAGTCCCTAGGTGTAAGATCACAGAGGGAAATACGAGCAAACCTAAACATCTACAATTATTCTCTAAGGGCCATATTCCTCCCCCGCCCTTCATGCTCATAGTGCAGTGAGTGACCTTGATAAAAACTAACCTCCTTCTCCCCCCCACCAAGCGGTCAAACTAATTGCGATGTTGCAAAATCGATAACTCTGCACGAAAACGCGTCTGTTTTCACACCAGCCAACCCCATTCCTCCCTCTTCCTGTGCTGAAGGCATTACCATGCACCCTTTCCTCCGTCACCCGGCCCACACGCGCATGCGCATCGGTAGCGCAAGGACCAACAGGTAGCATTGCCGCCATGTGCTGCTTCCAAGCAGACAACTATGGAACTAGCTACAACAGGTGGGCAAAGTCGACTATACCGGGTCATGAGGTGTGTTTTTACTCGGGGGCCTATACTAACAAATCCATGTTGAAAGGGTTCAATTTGAGGGGACTCGGAGGAGGAGGGGAGGGGCTAAATCTCCAAACAGGAGATGTCTATGAATTCTTATTGAGCCAATTTAAAGCTTTAAAAAAAATACATATAAGGGTTGGAGGTGTTATGAATTTTATAAGATCCCAAAGAGCTACTGGTCTAGACATATAGGGATAAATTATTAGTACCTTTTCTGGGAGAGGAGATTAACCTCCAAAATATTCCCCCTCGGTTGGACCATGGTTTTAATGTCGAATATACGTGTCCTACTGATATGTTACTTTTGTCAGGAAAGCAATATTATAAATAATTTAAACAATCAGAGCAGGGTATCCAAAAAAATTTTTTTTTCTTCTTATCATTGATTTAAAAAAATTGTATTCTCTCTAGCACACACACAAAAAAAACAGCTTCTAGCCCATAGTACCAAACGACCAACCCTGTTTCCCATGGAGGGCCTTTTGAAGAGGGTTAGAGGTGTGCCCCATCTTACATTTGCATCCACTAGCAGTTTTTTTTTTAAAAATATATAGTCCCTATATCAAAGAAATGACATTTTGTTTGTCTCGTTTTAACGTAGTTTTCATCTTGCTGAGACAATCTCTAGTTAGAAAATTAATTATTCTCATACTAAACCTATGTTTTTAAAATATACATATAAAGTTCCTTCCTTTGTTATAAGTTTAGTAGTTTTTAAAAATAAGCTTTTTTTTAGCAGAACTTAGTCTGGTTTAAAATTGATATGATGAGCCGTCGCACCTAGGAACAATTTTAAAACCGAAAAAACGATAGCATATAGCGTATATATTTAACATTAGGGCTATGCATACATAGTAGGATTACTAACTACCTTACTATCCTAGGGTTACAAAACCTGCTAGAACTATTTTCATGTATTCATACATCAAGTGATTCGAGGGTAAATGTTCACAATTAAACGATCCATACATAGCCCACACCATGTTAGCTACCAGACCTGTGTTCTATCGATCGTGGAAGACGTCACAAGGGGAAACAGAGCCATCTGTTAGTGAACAGGACAACTATGCATACCACCGAGCTAACGAGAATAGTATCGACCAGCCAGCCAGCTTCCGAGAGGGATGAGTTGTCAAGTATGAGGTGAATGGGGGGCCAGGGGAGGGGGGGATTCAGCCCCTGGAGTTCTGGGAAAAGTGCTCTCTTCCCTAAAGGAAGAGTTTAAAAAAAAAAATCAAAAAGATTAAGAGGGGAGGTTTTAAGATAAAGAAAGCAGTTACTTGTCCTTTCTTTTAAAATTGAAAGTACCTTCGAAAACAGGTACACTAGATATTTGAACAAGTGAAGAACAAAAATGGAGAAGGAATATTGTTCTTTTAATCACGAAACACGAACACAGTTTGGGGGGAAAAAGTTGATATGTTCGAGAATTCTGTGAGTACCTTTTACAAATATGAGATGTCAAAGTCTTCGGACAAATACTCCGGGGCCATGCTATGTGTGGGTTTTTTTTAAAAGAGGAAGGTAGCTAGTGCCAGAAGTGGCTATCAGACACTAACATGTGTGTACAGGAAGAAGAAGGTGGATTGTGGCTATCAGACACTAACATGTGCGTACAGGAAGAAGAAGGTGGATAGTGGCTATCAGACACTAACATGTGTGTACAGGAAGAAGAAGGTGGATAGTGGCTATCAGACACTAACATGTGTGTACAGGAAGAAGAAGGTGGATAGTGGCTATCAGACACTAACATGTGCGTACAGGAAGAAGAAGGTGGATAGTGGCTATCAGATCTGTTCCACTAGCCGCTCGTCAAACAAGTGAATGAGAATATTTATAATCTTCTCATTCAAATCCTGAGCGATGCTCATATGTGATTCTCTGTCAAGCCAATGTCTCGGGTTATGTACCAAACTAGGTCATAAATCAAGGAACGACCCTCAATTGAAAAGTATGGAATGACTTGATACTTTAGAAAACTTAATTTTAAAAAAAATTGGCGATAAGAAATGTTTGAAAAAAAAATAGAAACAGCTAGGCGACGTCTTGTTACTATTATTTATTAATAATGATGGTAATTAGTGCATAGTCTAGTAATATTGACGGTCATCACGTGACATCTTAATATTATTTTCATTAAGTTGTGGCACAATGGTGGTGTTAGATTGGACGGAAAAAAGAGCAATCAAGATAAAACACGTCTAAACAAAGACAGAACAGACTATCAACTCTCACTGTTGAATGAATTATGTATGTATGTGATGACGTAACTTAACATATCATTAAATATGTAAATGGAGAAATAGTCGATGTCCAGTCTCGTGATATAAGTGGAGTCATCTCCATTTTATTTTATCACTACACCCGTTCGGGTTATACGCTTTTGTACTAATTACGATAATGGTTTTAGATAAAGTGTACCCGCATATGCGTGGAGGAAGAGTTGAAAACCATCTTAGAAAAACACAACGTCAGTAAGCCCGACCAAGATTCGAACCTCAATCTTCCAGTCATCGGCAGTCTAATCTACTGCGAGAGTAGCGCGTTAGACCACGCGGCCACCGAAGCGGGTGTTGACCTGTAGGAACTAGAGAAGGGCTGTACTCACACAAACCCAACAACCCTTTCCCACGTGAGAGAGTACAGCACCCTCCAAAAGTTTCGCTCGAGGATGTTTCTACCAATTCAAGTTCTAATATGAGAAGTACGTTTATAGTAAGAAAACTCTTTTAGTCAAGGATGCTCGATTCCTCTTTAGCTCTATGAATGCAGTACCAGCAACTATCGGTGATCTACTCTCGTACCAGCAACTATCAGTGATCTACTCTCGTACCAGCAACTATCAGTGATCTACTCTAGTACCAGCAACTATCGGTGATCTATCTCTCGTACCAGCAACTATCAGTGATCTCCTCTTGTACCAGCAACTATCGGTGATCTACTCTCGTACCAGCAACTATCGGTGATCTCCTCTCGTACCAGCAACTATCAGTGATCTACTCTCGTACCAGCAGCTATCGGTGATCTACTCTCGTACCAGCAACTATCGGCGATCTCCTCTCGTACCAGCAACTATCAGTGATCTACTCTCGTACCAGCAACTATCAGTGATCTACTCTAGTACCAGCAACTATCAGTGATCTACTCTCGTACCAGCAATTATCAGTGATCTACTCTAGTACCAGTAACTATCAGTGATCTACTCTCGTACCAGCAACTATCGCTGATTACTCTCGTACCAGCAACTATCGCTGATTACTCTCGTACCAGCAACTATCAGTGATCTACTCTCGTACCAGCAACTATCGGTGATCTACTCTCGTACCAGCAACTATCAGTGATCTCCTCTCGTACCAGCAACTATCGGTGATCTCCTCTCGTACCAGCAACTATCAGTGATCTACTCTCGTACCAGCAACTATCGCTGATCTACTCTCGTACCAGCAACTATCAGTGATCTCCTCTCGTACCAGCAACTATCAGTGATCTCCTCTCGTACCAGCAACTATCGGTGATCTCCTCTCGTACCAGCAACTATCGGTGATCTCCTCTCGTACCAGCAACTATCAGTGATCTCCTCTCATACTAGCAAATATCAGTGCCCACGTAATTACGCCATCACAGCGAGAGTTGATAGTCTGTTCTGACCCTCATGTTCAGTTCTTTCAAACATGTTTTATTTTGGTACTTAACTCTACACACTTCACCCCTCCCCCCCTCCCTCCTCTGAAGTATGGCAAGAAGTGAGATACTCCACGGGCTAAAAACCCCGCGCATGAAATATTCAGTGCGATAAAAGTGTGACAGCGAGACATCTGGCGGCCGCGCGGAGAATTAATGACTCGGCTCCAATGACAAGGAAAACCTCGACTTGAGGCGATTATTCAAAATATGCTAAAATGCCGCTCATTACTTATTAACATAACGTCCCCCGCTAACAAACTTATCTGCGTCAGAATACCGAGAGAGATTCAGACTGGCTGTCAGGCTACTGCTGTTGAAACACGTGTTGAGCACTTCTAGAGGATAGAGCACACAAACACGTGTTGAGCACTTCTAGAGGATAGAGCGTACAAACACGTGTTGAGCACTTCTAGAGGATAAAGCACACACACACACGTGTTGAGCACTTCTAGAGGATAAAGCACACACACGCGTGTTGAGCACTTCTAGAGGATAGAGCACACAAACACGTGTTGAGCACTTCTAGAGGATAGAGCACACAAACACGCGTTGAGCACTTCTAGAGGATAAAGCACACACACGTGTTGAGCACGTTTAGAGGATAGAGCACACACACACGTGTTGAGCACTTCTAGAGGATAGAGCACACAAACACGTGTTGAGCACTTCTAGAGGATAAAGCACACACACACGTGTTGAGCACGTTTAGAGGATAGAGCACACAAACACGTGTTGATCACTTCTAGAGGATAGAGCGTACAAACACGTGTTGAGAACTTCTAGAGGATAAAGCACACACACACGTGTTGAGCACTTCTAGAGGATAAAGCACACACACACGTGTTGAGCACTTCTAGAGGATAGAGCACACAAACACGTGTTGAGCACTTCTAGAGGATAGAGCGTACAAACACGTGTTGAGCACTTCTGGAGGATAAAGCACACAAACACGTGTTGAGCACTTCTAGCAGATAGAGCACACAAACACGTGTTGAGCACTTCTAGAGGATAGCGCACACAAACACGTGTTGAGCACTTCTAGAGGATAGAGCACACAAACACGTGTTGAGCACTTCTAGAAGATAGAGCACACAAACACGTGTTGAGCACTTCTAGAGGATAGAGCACACAAACACGTGTTGAGCACTTCTAGAGACTAGAGAATGTGGAGATGGCCGAGCTAAAAGCAAAGGGTGGTAATGTGCTACAGGTACATTGTGTATGCTCTATAACCACTCGTCTAAGATGCCTCCAGCCTCCCTCGGTGGACCAACAGTCTCGTACAACACTTCATCACACTCAATCTGTGTCCCGAGACACAAGAAACAGCGAGTGGAGGTGTGCGACAAGGTCACGACTGATCCGACCAATCACAGGACACCCGGTACTGTTTCCTCTGTCGAATGTAATAATGCGGCCTCCCCATCCGTCCGTCTATTTGTATCGACTCTCCAACCAGTCACCGGACATCTCAGGGCATGTTTGGCGATATCCGAGTAACAAGGTCACACAAAGTTATATAACGCGCTTAGGTGGCGGCATGGTCTAAGGCGTTACACTCGCAATAGCTTAGAGACAACCGGTCTAGGTTGGGTGTACTTAGGGGGAGTTTGCCTCTCTCCACGCAATTGCTGCTACACTTCCTCTAAAATCAACCTTCCTCATTCCTAACCTATTATCGTAATTAGTATATAGTCGTATAACCCGAATGGACCTTAGCAGACGTTAAGATGGGTTTTTTAACACCGCTTCTTACTACCCGTTCGTGTTATACACGTATGAATTGATTGCACTAATGTGTTAGTGATAAGAAAAGTTCAATTTAGAAGTGGTGTGCCCACATTTGCGTAGAGAGAGAGAGTGTAAAACCATCGAGAAAGGAAACAACCCTTAGTATAACCGACCAGGATTCGTCAGTATAGTCTATTGGGAGAGTGACGCCTTAGACCATGCGGACGCCGAAGCGGGTTGTTAAGAGGTTGATCGTGTCCTGTGCCCGTATATCTTACACGTACCGTACGTAGCTGACCTAAGTCAAGGTCCGCCAGCCATTAAATAGAACCACAATCTTGAGATTAAAAAGAACCCTCGCAAATTTAATTAAAAACTATTACATCGTCTTTCTGAACTGGATTGTAATTTATTGTTTAGCTACAACAACAAAATAAATGGTTCGTTGCATCGCACAAACTTTATTGCTACTTTTTAAAAAATTGAGACATTTACTTAAAACTCGTAAGCTACGAAAAACTATTTATATATTATACTGTTGCAGAAACATAATATAAAAAGAGCACCCCATTCCACCCAAGAGCATAAATGAATATAATACACACAGTTACAGAAATATAATGAGAAAAACCATTATCTCTGTTTACCAAAGAGAATAGCAAACAAAAATCTTCACATGCGTTGTGGAGTTACGGTTCAAATTTGGAGATACACGCTTATGTAAAATATTATTATTATTATTATTATTATTATTATTATTAGCACCAAGTCTTACTACCCGTTCGGATTATACGCACTTACGCTAATGTGTAATGGTAGGGTGATTGTGAGATGAAATGGAGGACCTACAGTTTAACGTGGGATCCGAACCACGGTGGAGGCCTGGATTTCCCCACATTCACAAGATGTCTTGTCAGAGGTGAAGGAAGGGTTTGGTAACCAGATAAATCTTTGCCGGGACCGAGGATTGAACCCCGGCCGCCAGCACAGAAGTCTGACACCTTACCCCTAGACCGCCAGGTCACCAATAAATATGTAAAATACCCCCAAAGTCATTTTATCATATATATATATATATATATGAGCTGCGCCATTTTGTTTGTAACGTTAAAGTGTCTACATACGAATTTTAATCAAAATCGTTACTAAGAAGAAATTTTGACAACAAACATTTTTTAAAAAGCTTTTTGTCATCTAGTAGACTAACCTTAATTTTAAGGTTGGATTAAAATTTAAAAAAAACTCTAGGGAATCTTATGAAAACTCTATATACCAAATTTTAATCCGATCGGTAAAATAGGTCCGGTCCTAGACCAAGATATAACAGATCCATAATATCGCAAAATACACTGTTTTAGGGTTCAGGAGCTCATGAAACGTCGACATGAATCAAAATATAGATTTCAATTTTTTAGAATCATAATACGTCCTCTATCCGAGAAGTCACGAGAAATTAAAAATAGCTCACTAAGAATTGTATAGCAGTTCCATTGTTAAGAAAATGTAACGAATTAAAGTAATAAACTGTAGTTCATTACTTATTTAACATTCCTCCTTCTTGGTTAGCAGGTTCTTTCAAACCATTTTAATTAATTAATGAATGTACAGTACAAACATTGCATCGCCTCTACTGATCTCCAGTTGCTGAGTGAAACGTGACGCAACCAGTTTTACACCACTGCTGTGTGGGTAGTATCACAGTCCTACAAGGAGTTCTGAGTGAAACATGACGCAACCAGTGTTACACTACTGCTGTGTGGGTAGTATCACAGTCTTACAAGGAGCTCTGTGTGAAACATGACGCAAATAGTGTTACACTACCGTTGTGTGGGTAGTATCACAGTCTTATAAGGCGCTCTGAGTGAAATATGACGCAACAAGTTTTACACCACTGCTGTGTGGGTAGTATCACAGTCTTACAAGGAGCTCTGAGTGAAACATGACGCAACCAGTGTTACACCACTGCTGTGTGGGTAGTATCACAGTCTTACAAGGAGCTCTGAGTGAAACATGACGCAACCAGTGTTACACTACTGCTGTGTGGGTAGTATCACAGTCTTATAAGGCGCTCTGAGTGAAATATGACGCAACTAGTGTTACACTACTGCTGTGTGGATAGTATCACAGTCTTATAAGGCGCTCTGAGTGAAATATGACGCAACAAGTTTTACACCACTGCTGTGTGGGTAGTATCACAGTCTTACAAGGAGCTCTGAGTGAAACATGACGCAACCAGTGTTACACCACTGCTGTGTGGGTAGTATCACAGTCTTACAAGGAGCTCTGTGTGAAACATGACGCAACTAGTGTTACACTACCATTGTGTGGGTAGTATCACAGTCCTACAAGGAATTCTGAGTGAAACATGACGCAACCAGTGGTACACTACTGCTGTGTGGGTAGTATCACAGTCTTATAAGGCGCTCTGAGTGAAACATGAGGCAACTAATGTTACACTACCGTTGTGTGGGTAGTATCCCACTCCTACAAGGAGTTCTGAGTGAAACATGACGCAACTAGTGTTACACTACCGTTGTGTGGGTAGTATCACTGTCCTACGAGGAGTCTATGTATAACTACTGTGTACAGAAATCACACGCTATTTCGTAATCTAGTATTACTACACTTCCTTGAGGTAAGAAAGCGCTGCTCTGGTTTAAACGTATTTTTCCCCGCTGATAAACGACAGTCGTAGTCTTATAGGGCCGCCATCATTAACCCTGAACGGACATTCATCTGAAGGAACGTTACGTGATTGTGTTGTTTTGAGAAGATGATAACAGGGTAGGAGAAAACCCGGTAGTCGGGGTCTAAGGTCAGTGGTCCGATATCCTAAAAGAAATCCCCTGAAGAACTCTCAGGAGGCTCATACTAGTGTATTAACGCCCTAGACCCTTGCACAAAAAAAAAATACTAGGGCAGTAAAGGTGTGATAAAGCCTGGTAAAATGAATGGCTCGCCAAGAAGAGGGGTGACAAGGGAATCGAGAACCCGATATTAGCTGGGGGGAGGGGTGGGGGGAGGGAGGTGGTCCGTGTGATAAAAATGGCGCGGCCCTAAGCTCCCGTGGGAAATGTCCAGCTGCGCCAACAACGACCGGTCCGGTGGTCGAAACTACCCTCCGTCCCCTCCCCCGCTATATCTTCCCCTTGGACCAAAGCCAGTGAAGTCAACTCCACGGTGTTCGTTAAAACGGATAAATTAAACGCACCTCCTGTGTTTTAATAATAACTACCAGGCCGGATGTAGACTTGTAATAAGTAGGTGCAGAGGTAGGATGTAATTATTGTGGTGTGTGGTAGCTCACATCCTTACGGTATAGAATTGCCCGCGATACATTTCATAGCAACGAGGGAACTCGGATCTAGGACACGGCTCCGACGCGAGAATATAGTCCACAGGATCACATACACAAAGCAGTATACATTAGGATATACACGGCAGTTAAACAATTATATATACACTACAATTTACTGGATACACTAAGGTCAGGCAGGAGACCAGGATAGTACTAAAGAGAGAGCTCTAACAATAGAGTACGAGGAGGAGAGCACTAACAAGATAGTACAGTGATAAGAATACACAGGAAGGAGAGTACAGGGATAAGAACACAGAGGAAGGGGAGTAGAGGGATAAGAACACAGAGAGTACAGGGATAAGAACACAGAGGAAGGGGAGTACAGGGATAATAACACAGAGGAAGGGGAGTACAGGGATAATAACACAGAGGAAGGAGAGTACAGGGATAAGAACACAGAGGAAGGCGAGTACAGGGATAAGAACACAGAGGAAGGCGAGTACAGGGATAAGAACACAGAGGAAGGGGAGTAGAGGGATAAGAACACACAGGAAGGGGAGTACAGGGATAATAACACAGAGGAAGGGGAGTACAGAGATAAGAACACACAGGAAGGGGAGTGCAGGGATAAGAACACAGAGAGCACAGGGATAAGAACACACAGGAAGGGGAGTACAGGGATAAGAACACAGAGGAAGGGGAGTACAGGGTTAATAACACAGAGGAAGGAGAGTACAGAGATAAGAACACAGAGGAAGGGGAGTAGATGGATAAGAACAGAGAGGAAGGAGAGTACAGGGATAAGAACACAGAGGAAGGGGAGTACAGGGATAAGAACACAGAGAGCACAGGGATAAGAACACACAGGAAGGGGAGTACAGAAAGGAGAGCCGTGGTACTCACACCTCGATGGCCTTGTTCCAGTTGATGACGTAGCCCGACAGAACAAAGCTCTCTATATTGACGACGTGGATGTTCCCCTTCTCGGTCCCCACGTACAGCCACTTACTCTGCAGAGGGAGATGGATGTACGTGATCCTGTCAGGGAGAACGAGACAACATCAACAAACATCCGAATGGAAAACAACACACTATTGGATTTAAAACCTCGGGATCTTTCAATTTGCTTTGGACAAGTACGATAACATTACTAATCATTTCAATAACAAACCCAATGTACAAGTGAACTATCCAAGATTATCTCTTACCTCTCTCTCTGGAACTTGAGGCTGTGCACGACCTCTTTTGTCTGAAATGAACTATTTAAGATTATCTCGTACCTCTCTCTCTGGAACTTGAGGCTGTACACAACCTCTTTTGTCTGAAATGAACTATTTAAGATTATCTTGTACCTCTCTCTCTGAAACTTGAGGCTGTGCACGACCTCTTTTGTCTGAAATGAACTATTTAAGATTATCTCGTACCTCTCTCTCTGAAACTTGAGGCTGTGCACGACCTCTTTTGTCTGAAATGAACTATTTAAGATTATCTCGTACCTCTCTCTCTCTCTGAAACTTGAGGCTGCGCACGACCTCTTTTGTCTGAAATGAACTATCCAAGATTATCTCGTACCTCTCTCTCTGGAACTTGAGGCTGTGCACGACCTCAGGCCTCTTCTGCCGGAAGTTCCACAGGTGGACGCTGTCATCTGCGGTAGCGGTGATGAGCGCCCCCTCGTTCACTAGGAACTGGATCTGCACCACCGCCGCCTCCGAGTCGTGACGCACGTGAGAGTCCACCCCCGGCCGCCCCACACTGTGACGTCACGGTCAAGGGAAACATCGAGATTTGGACAGTAACTACTCAACAACTTGTGTGTGGGGGAGGGGACAGAGGGGTGTTTGTAACGGAGAGAGGGGTGTTTGGAACGGACAGAGGAGTGTTTGGAAAGGGACAGAGGGGTGTTTGGAAAGGGACAGAGGGGTGTTTGGAAAGGGACAGAGGGGTGTTTGGAACGGACAGATGAGTGTTTGGAACGGACAGAGGAGTGTTTGGAAATGGACAGAGGTGTGTTTAGAAAGGGACAGAGGGGTGTTTGGAACGGACAGAGGAGTGTTTGGAAGGGACAGAGGGGTGTTTGGAACGGACAGAGGAGTGTTTGGAACGGACAAAGGGGTGTCTGGAAGGGACAGAGGTGTGTTTGGAAGGGACAGAGGGGTGTTTGGAACGGACAGAGGGGTGTTTGGAACGGACAGAGGAGTGTTTGGAACGGACAGAGAGGTGTTTGGAACGGGCAGAGGGGTGTTTGGAAAGGGGAAGACATGTTTGTACAACAGATGCCTCTAAAAGATTCAACAGCGGATTAATGATATGATACGAATTATGATAACATTCAATATATTAATTTATTATTATATTAAGAATATATATATATATATAAAAGCCATGAATTAGAATAGTAAAGGGTATTTCAAGATCTATCAAGTCAACGAATCCAAAAGAAAGATATGTGATTTTCACTCCTTAAAGTAAAGTTTTTGAATTGGTTTTACCCTTACTGAGAATTTAGCGTTCACAAGTCGCAAATTTATTGTACCTGCCGATAATTCCTGGCTGGTTTAGTTCTCTCTCTTTGAGACAGGGGGGGGGGTTGTTTCACTTGTAAATATTGTATCTACATGTATATAATGCAATCAAAGAGTTTAAAACAAAAATCTTCCCACTGCTTTTATCTTCCTAAAGGACTTAAAACAGGGACATAGGCCCTACATTGATCATTACGCCAAAAAGTATTTGTTACTTTGATAGCCACACATATTCCTTGTGGCTAACAGTCACTGGTTGGCGCACGCGACTTACACGCTTACTGTCCCGTAGAAGGTTACGGACACGACGTCAGCGTTAATTAGTTGATATAATTATTGTTAATTATCTAGTCATGGTCGGTCAGAGCTGGGTCAGTGTGTACAGACACACACAGAGCAGTTTCACAAAGTCAGCTAATGAGGTTGAGAACCTTAGAGCCTGGTCCATAGCCATCTTCCAAAACACGCGGTAATTGCCTTTATCAGAATATTACCAACTTACATCGGTACAGTCGGGTGCAGAAAAAACTCTCACTTAGCGTCAAGTCCATTTATAGGCAAGAACTCAACCACAAAAAAAGGTAGCGATTTTTTTTATTACCGTTTTTTAGGCTCTCCCTTTATTAATGCGTAAAAAATTATAATTATACGGTGCACCGCGCAGATTTTTTTATTTCTTTTATCTTAAAAGAGACATTTACTAAAAACTTGTAAAAACTATAGAATATACGTTGCATAAGTCCTCTACTAAAGAGCACAAATGAAATAATATACACCGTTACAGAAACATTTAGAAAAGATTAACTTTTTGTCCACCAAAGAGTATAGCAATCAATTTTAACTGTCAATTACAGTAGCCCCATGGCTTCTTTGGTGTTGACTGACAGCTGACAGCTTTGAAAATTATGTATCCCTACGCCGAACCATATGAGCTGCAAAAACATGTGTTTAGCAGCTGTAACTTCCGACAGTCAGCGCCAAAGAAGCCATGTGGCTACTGTAGCTCCATAAAATATGTATTTGCTAATAACTCAGAAACTATTGATTTTATAAAAATATATCTCAAATAAAAGATTTTAAATTTTAACTTTACAGTGATAAGTTATTTCGTATCTCAAATAGTTGCAGAGATATTATCAAAAATTTGAAATTTCTGCTTGTGTAAAATACCCTTTAAATCATTTCTATGGGAAAACGAGAGTTTTCCATTTTTTTTGTAATGTTAAACAACCCCTGGATACAAAATTTAGTCAAAATAGTTTGAATCGGATTTTGAGAAAATCGATTATTTTTTTCTCTCTCTCTCTCCACTTTTTGACCTTAATGTTAGGGTTATATAGCTCAAAAGCCCCTCAGGGGAACCCTATGAAAACTCTAAACACGAACTTTTAGCCCGACCGGTAAAATAGTTTCAGCTTTGGCCGGGATACAAACAGGCAACATCACGTAGTCCACTTTTTCTGTTACACAAAATCTCGTATTTTTTTTTAAGATCATTTTCCTTCTCTCTCCGAGGGATCAATAAAACAACAACTAAACATATTCTGAAAATTTAAAAATGACACCTGGACACGGGAATCGAACCTGGAACCTTTGGCTTAGTATGCCACTGAGCTATCCAGGAATCGTCCCGTGGCCAGGGTCATTCTTCACTCATACTTTAAGGCAGAGTCTGTGATGGACGTGCGGAAATCGTCGGCTACAAATGTGTGATTTCTAATAATATCAGTAGGTGACCTGGCGGTCTAGGGGTAAGGTGTCAGACTTCTGTGCTGGCGGCCGGAGTTCAATCCTCGGTCCCGGCACAGATTTATCTGATCACCAAACCCTTCCTTCACCTCTGACAAGACATCTTGTGAATGTGGGGAATGCCAGGCCTCCACCGTGGTTCGGATTCCACGTTAAACTGTAGGTCCTCCATTTCATCTCACAATCACCCTACCATTACACATTAGCGTAAGTGCGTATAACCCGAACGGGTAGTAAGACGTGGTGCTAATAATAATAATAATAATAATAATAATAATAATAATAATAATAATAATAATATGCTAGAGAGAGTAAATTAATATCTTTCGATGAATTTTAAAATCGGATAATTTTACGGTAAAAGTTTCAGATGGTTTTAAACACCTGCGGAAGGAAATATATTATAATATTGCAGTCGATACGTGGGAGTGTGAGAAGAGAAATGTATTCGCTGTTATTGATTTATTGGGCCTCATTTGAAAATGTTTCTCGCGTTGTCGTCTCGTCGTCGGGATAAATTAGACTTAAGTGAAAAACTTTAAAACGCGGGATATCTTTATTGCGTCCGTTACATTTAAATTTAACTGTAAAACTTTCAATCTCACATCTTTACTTGAGACCTTCCAACATGTTTGCCATTTACTTTTCAACTGTTTAGTTGTTAAAGAATAAAATAGCCGAAGCTTTTGTGTAAGCATTTAGTGAGAGATTACATCACTCAGATATCATATTCTGAAAATTGAAAAATGACACTTGGAGACGATAATCGAACCCGGGGCCTTTGACTTAGTACGTCAATACTCTTACCACTGAGCTATCCAGGAATCTTCTCGTGTCATTCTTCACTCATATGTTAAGGCAGAGTCTATGACGGACGTGTGGAAATCGTCGGCTACAAATGTGTGATTTCTGTTCATATCACGAGGTATCAGTTAACGCGGCCACCTTCGACTCGGTAGATGGCTTACAATATTATAATAATTGTATATGTGGCATCAATATAAGCCAACCACCGTGGTTTATCTGATAGCTCGTGATATTATTAGATTATTATTATTATTATTATTATTATTATTATTATTATTAGCACCGCGTCTTACTACCATTTCGGGTTATACGCACTTACGCTAATGTGTGATGGTAGGGTGATTGTGAGATGAAATGGAGGACCTACAGTTTAACGTGGAATCCGAACCACGGTGGAGGCCTGGCATTCCTCACATTCATAAGATGTCTGGTCAGAGGTGAAGGAAGGGTTTGGCAATCAGATAAATCTTTGCCGGGACCGAGGATTGAACCCCGGTATCCCCAGCACAGAAGTCTGACACCTTACCCCTAGACCGCCAGGTCACCATCTAGCATATTAATAGAAATATGTTGTGGTAATTATTTGAACTTGCCTGTAAATTGATGTTGACTGAACTTAGCGTGTGGTTTAAGACCGGAAGTCATGGGAGAATGTCCTTACTAACGTTAGTGCCGCGAAGAAGACCGGAGGGCGGGTCACTTGTGTCTTGGACTTCCATCAGGTATCCTCGGTATGGTCTTGGTGTAGTCCACCCATAAACAGACTTCATGTACAAACTGTTATTTTTCTAAATAAGTGTATCTATCATATTGTAGTGTTTTTTTGTCACCAGGTCTTACTAACAGTCCGGGTTATACACCTATGTACTAAGTACGTTAATGTATTATTTGATGAGGAAGGTTGAGTTGAGAGGAAATGTACCCAAATTTACGTGGAAAGACAATTAGGGGGGAAACCACCCTCAGTACGCACGATCGGGATCGAACCACGATCTTCACGTCATCAGCACTCTAGCCTACTGCGAGAGTAGCGGCATAGACCATGCGGCCGCCGAAGCAAGGTTTCTATTATTATTATTATTATTATCACCGCGTCTTACTACCCATTCGGGTTGTACGTCACTTACGCTAATGTGTAACGGTAGGGTGATTGTGAGGTGAAATGGAGGACCTACAGTTTAACGTGGAATCCGAACCACGGTGGAGACCTGGCATTCCTCACATTTATTACTTGTATCCTAGATGTGTAAGTGAAATTTCACTTACACGACACGAGAGGGCTCCCCCACCAATAACGTGATTTCCCATACCCCTTCCTGGCGGATGTTGCGCGTCATCACCCTAAGGGTTGCGAACCCCTGTTTACGAGCCTTGTTCTCTCAGCAACTCTGGGCGCAGTTCGCATATCCTCAATTAAAAAAAATGAGAGAAGTGTAATCCAATTAACGACCGGTTAATCCGATCAAGTGAGAAGTTTGTCAACTGTTATCTCTGTCTCGACAAGCCGAGCATTGGTTATTAGATTACAGACAGACAGAACGAACGAAGCCGTATAATTAGTTTAATATTCGCCATTAAAAAGGGGGGGGGGGGTAGGGAATGTTTAATCAGCTTTAAATTGCAGTTTAAAAGAATTCTCAGTTTCTTGCTCTTCAAATAAACAAAAGAAGGCAATACATGCGTTGAACTCTTTCTTTTATTTAGCACCGCGTCTTACTACCTGTTCAGGTTATACGCTTAAGTACTAATTACGTTAATGGGTTATGGATAAGGAGAGTTGAATTAAGAGGGAGTGCACCAGCATACGAGTGGAGGAAGAGTGGAAAACCATTTTGGAAAAAAACTCAGTACTACCCTAATTGGATTCGAACCCTGATCATCGGCAGTCTAGTCTAACACGAGAGTGGAGTCTTAGACCATGCGGTCACCGAAGCAGGTGTTAAAATAATATAGCATAATTTTAACAAGTGTGTAATTTATAATCCATAAATAGTGATTCAATGATTTCCAATCATTACAGTTCACGAGTTATAAGGGGTCAAACTCGATATTTTATATTTTTACGGACAATTTTCAAGGTGAATTAATTAAGGAATGGCAATTAATATTAATATAACCAGACATTCATATGAAGTGTACTCAGTTGCATTTATAGTATTAATATTATTATTATTATTAATATTACAAATGCCACGAGCTAAATGTATAGTTACATAGCAGACAATTAATAGAATAAACCAAAATTGTATAAAAAATACACCGGATTTACAAGCTAGATTCACCTTGAAACACTTTGACGCTCAGTTGTACCTCTTTTGCACGGCCAGTTTTAATTGACGAAGGAGTTCTGTTTGTTACTTCAAAGTTCCGGGCGCCAAAACTTGCAGACATACCACTCTTTCTCTTCAGACACACAAAGTCACACACACACACAGACGAGATTCTGTTTAAACTTTCAACACTGGAATTATTAATTTGAGCCAAAACTTCTTACCTAGAAATAAGTAGTAAAGAAACTCGGTTCTTGTGAACCGTACGAGACCAACTACTTTTATTTAGTAATTTAATCAACCCCCTCCTCACCCCTCCCTACATCTCCTGTAACGTTATTAAACACTCAACAGGAGCGGGTCCTTTCTAAACGATTACAACCCGCCCCCCCCCCCTCACACTTTCATCCGCGGAACAAAACGAGAAATAATGAGAGCAAGTGTAGCTCGGTACGAATTGAACTCATCTCCAGTTAATTCCATCCCCTTGCTCGCCTGAAAATTACCGAGGACGACCCTCCGGGATTATCCCTTGGAGGGAGGGTGGTTTGGGGGTGGGAATAATTTGTTCTATTGAAACCCGCCGACCCTTCTTAGGACAGCTATCGGCCCGGCCCTCGTAACACCGCTACTTGAGGAACCTAAGTCCCTGTGAACGAGTTGTAAGGGACCCTGGTTCCATCCCGACAGTCCCTGGGAACGAGTTTTAAGGGACCCTAGTTCCA
Organism: Timema shepardi; assembly: GCA_902151425.1. Classification (NCBI taxonomy): domain Eukaryota; kingdom Metazoa; phylum Arthropoda; class Insecta; order Phasmatodea; family Timematidae; genus Timema; species Timema shepardi. Next base: position 51,642 of record CABFVX010004264.1, on the reverse strand, counting down.
TCCCCCGACAGTCCCTAGGAACGAGTTGTAAGGGACCCTAGCTCCATCCCCCGACAGTCCCTAGGAACGAGTGGTAGGAAACAAGAGACCCTGTTTTATTATAATTGATGCCTGGAAGAGCGTTCTATTTGTATCTGTAGGATCAGAAGATAAGTGTCAAGTGTGTTGTCTTACCACATGTTAGTTTGTAAGTCATGTTTGTTAGCGAGATAAAACCACGAAAGAAACGTAACGAATGGATCGTTTGTAACCTTTCACTTCGCGCCCAGTTGTTTGAGGGACCACCAAAGTATTAACGCTTAACATCAGTCAAATACTCAGGCCGGACAGAGGCCTATTTAACTATTTCATAAAATATCTATATAGAACAGAAACGATATGTCCACTCGTTTGATGTGCCCTTCATTTACCCTGTAAGATAAGTCTTACCTTGACCGTTTCCACTATGGTGTAGCTTATAAGATTAGGGCCATAGTGTAGTCAGTCAAGGTAAGACTGCTACCTTGCTTGGTTCCACTATGGTGTAGCTATAAGATAGGGCCATAGTGTAGTCAGTCAGGGTAAGATTGATACCTTGCTTGGTTCCACTATGGTGTATATATCAGATAAGGCCATAGTGTAGTCAGTCAGGGTAAGATTGATACCTTGCTTGGTTCCACTATGGCGTAGCTATCAGATAGGGCCATAGTGTAGTCAGTCAGGGTAAGACCGCTACCTTGCTTGGTTCCACTATGGCGTAGCTATCAGATAGGGCCATAGTGTAGTCAGTCAAGGTAAGACTGATACCTTGCTTGGTTCCACTATGGCGTAGATATCAGATAAGGCCATAGTGTAGTCAGTCAAGGTAAGACTGATACCTTGCTTGGTTCCACTATGGCGTAGATATCAGATAAGGCCATAGTGTAGTCAGTCAAGGTAAGACTGATACCTTGCTTGGTTCCACTATGGTGTATATATCAGATAAGGCCATAGTGTAGTCAGTCAAGGTAAGACTGATACCTTGCTTGGTTCCACTATGGTGTAGCTATCAGATAAGGCCATAGTGTAGTCAGTCAAGGTAAGACTAATACCTTGCTTGGTTCCACTATGGTGTAGCTATCAGATAGGGCCATAGTGTAGTCAGTCAAGGTAGGCCTGACCTTCGATATGAACTGAGTGTAGTTTCTGCCCTATTAAAAAAAATCAAACAATAATTTGGACATCAAATATGGCGGGCTCGCAAGAAGAATTAGAAAGTTAAGATAATGATAATGTACAAATAACTGTTTAATCTATTTACTTAGAACCAGTACACAAGCACAATAAAGTAGTATTTAGAGTAAACCAGGGCCCGCTTCGGTGGCCACATCGTCTAAGGCGTCATTCTCGAAATGGAACAAATCGCTGATCACAGGGAGATCGGAGTTTTCGAATCCCGATCGGGTGTACTGAGGGTGATTTTTCATGAATGGTTTTCCACTTTCCCTCCAAGAAAATGCAGGTGAAATTCATCTAAATTCCACCTCGCTCATCCCTTATTCATTAGCGTATTTAGTGCATATGCGTATAACACGAACCGGTGGTAAGACACGTTGATCAAATTAAAATATACATATATACACACACAGTAAAACCACCCATATCTGGACCTATACTATCCGAAACCAGGCATATCCGGACCTATACTATCCGAAACGGTTAACAGAATTTTTGTTTTATGTATTTTTCTCAGTAGCTGAATTGCCAAATAAAGGTTTTACGTTGGTAAAAAGCTTTATTTAAATAAGCCTACTGTATGTATAATGTATATACATGTACAAAAAAAGTTTTCTCTAATTATGAATGGTGTATTATTTATATAAAAAAATAATTACATTTTAACTTTTCAGAAGGATTTTCATTTCATATCCTAAAGTTTGCTTTCCAGCCAGGTTTTCGATTATACAAATAAAGGTTAAGCCTTTTCTGTTATTTATTCAAAGGCCGTTGGGATTTGTTGCGTGACGACGGAAGGAAACGAACTACGGATCGAACACTTGTGGAGATAATAATTGGAAACATTATATATATATATATATATATCCACTTCTGATTGTGTTAAATTACTCGGGCTTTATTGTTATAATTTGAGAAAAGGTTGACCCCGGACAGACCCCAGCGGGGGCTCAAAGGGGAGGGCGGGTCAGGAACAGAGAGAACAAAAGCTCCCCCTCAGGCGAGCTTTTTAATATAAATACCTCAATAATGAAATAGTTGATAAACTAGTTTTAGACAAGTCGCGCTACTTCTAAAAAAAGGATCTCCGTTTTAACATTTACTTTACTTGACGGTGTCCAATTAAGTCATCCATATTAATCTAGAGTCATCTAAAGCTTTTACTGTTTTCTTTATGAATATTAATATTTAAGACTGCACTAGACGGGATTCGAGGTAGCTCCACTTCCTCCAAAAGAAGACTTAACGTATCCCAAAGAGTTCCAAATATCTGTATTTCGTAGAACACAACATTTTATTTTTATTTTTCATATGGAGAAAGTGTTGTATCCGTAAATAAAAAATAAAATAAAAGCACCGCGCCAGGTTATACACTTATATACTAATTACGTTATGGTTTTAGGTATTAGTAAGCTATATTTAGAGGAAGTGTACCCGCATTTGCGTGGAGGGAGATTGGAAAGCTATTTAGGAAAACCACCCTCTCAGTACACCCGACCAAGACTCCCCATCGTAGGCGGTCTACTTTACTCCGAGTGCGACGCGTCAGACCACTCGACCACCGAAGCGGGTGACAAGTTTTAAATAACCTCAACGGGAACCCTTTGAAACAATACCCCCAACGCTCTACGCGCTGAAAGACTCACATCGAGGGGACATGTCCAAACATGTATTACACATTTGTTTGTTGCGTTTGAGCAAGTAGAGCTCTGGGAGGTAAGCACACAGAATCGTAGGGGTCAAATTCCAGCCCCGGAGGGGGGGGGGACACACACTCCAAAATAGATCCTATTCTATCTGCTTGTAGGTTCGCGGACCCCTGGTTGCGTATCGATCTACCCTTCCTTTTGGCGGAGCGACGCTGATTGGTTNCCCACGAGGTCGCCCCCTCCTTCCCCCACCACGGACCCCTTGGTGCTGATTGGTTAACAGAAATAAAGGGGAAATGTCAAAAGAGTCGGTCGGGAAGTATAAATAGCCGCTGTAATGAGCTCAGAGCCACTGCAATCCAATCAACTCTCTGGTTACCCTCCAGCTATACTTCCCGACCAACAGGTGCTTGCGTGGAGAGAATTTGATTCGTTTGTGATTGCCTCGCAAGTTCTAAAGTTTAGCCTCCAGTCGAGGCGGAGGCTTAATACCTCAGCGGGAAATACAGTAAGACCCTGGTAGTAAGGAATTACGAATAATCCTAAGAAAACATTCGGAAAACGACTGAAAAAACATTATCATTATAATAACTGCCGTTTATAGGTCCGTCGACACAGCGAGGTCATTAGGGCCTTGAACAGCACTAGAAACAAAGTAAGATCCATTATTATTATTAGCACCGCGTCTTACTACCCGTTCGGGTTATACGCACTTACGCTAATGTGTAATGGTAGGGTGATTGTGAGACGAAATGGAGGACCTACAGTTTAACGTGGGATCCGAACCACGGTGGAGGCCTGGCATTTCCCACATTCACAAGATGTCTTGTCAGAGGTGAAGGAAGGGTTTGGTAATCAGATAAATCTGTGCCGGGACAGAGGATTGAACCCCGGACCTCCAGCACAGAAGTCTGACACCTTACCCCTAGACCGCCAGGTCACCAGTAAGATCCAGATAGGGGAGAGGTATAAGATATATTTCACCTGCCGATATCAGCCGATGAAACCACTAACATAAATAACATATGCATGTACTAATTGTATGGGTTGGTGTTATATACCAGCTAAAAACAAACCACGGGTGTATACACTACGTTAAAAAGACAAAACAAACTTAATAAAATATTGTAAAAGTGTTAAAACTATTCTCAATATGAGAAAATATCTAAGTGAGCCGCTCTACAAGAGCGAACTCAACGGAATTTAAAAGATTCAGCCGACGTTTAAATGAATTTAACATATAATTTCATCCGCACTGTCACGTAACAAAAAACCAAGGTCACCGTTAAAAACCAAGAGCCAGGCGAATAAGGGCATACTTGCGACACTCTGCCAAAATGAGGGACACACTAAGGAGAGCATCGCAAAGATCACACGCCGGAGGTGGATCCCCTCTCAATAAAAACCCACGGGTACGTATGCCCGACGCGGAGTCGTGTCACAATGACCACCTCCCTTCTAGGGGGAAAAAACTAACTAAATAGATAGATAAAATGAAATATTTTTATTGGTTAACAAGCTCAAATGTTAAAATAATTGTAAGAAAAAGTGATATGTGATAATAAATGCTAAATAGTTACAGTAAGCCCACGGCTTCTTTGGTGCTGACTGACAGCTCACAGCTGACTTCTAACAGTAAACATTTAGGTATATACCTAAATTTTGACCGTCAGAAGTGACAGCTGCTAAACACATGTTTTGCAGATTATTTGGTTCGGCGTAGGGATACATAATTTGGCCTGGTAACTTTTCAAAGCCGTCAGCTGTCAGCTGAGAGCTGACAGATCCTTCTCCCGGTTAATCCAAATAGGTCCCAATTGGTTGGGATAAACGAGGTTCTGTATTCGTCTCACGGCGGCAAATAGACTCCGACGACGAGGAGATCGGGGTTTCAAATACCAGTCGGGTGTACTGAGGTTTATTCTGTTTTTCCTAAATGGCTTTCCACTCTTCCACAACGAAAATGCGGGTACACTTCCTCTAAGTTCAACCTTACTCAGTCCTAGCACATCAGTGTGATCAGTAAATACACGAATATCCCGAACGCGGTGCTATAAAAAATATACATCTTTGAAACATCAAGTTGTTTACATCTCCTCTACAAACGAATGCTGATGCAAACTTTTAAAAAGTCACTCTTATCGCTCTCCTGGGTCAGAGAGCCCGTGTTACACGCAGAGAGAGGTACACACTCGTTATCAAAGTGATTAAAACACCTCCTCGTTGGAACATTTCGTTTGAAGCAGTCCCTGGCGGTGGGGAGAGTAACTCCCCAGCTGAAATATCTTCGGTTACCTCTTTGAGAGATTCGGTTTGGAGCCCATTTAACGATCAACAAGTACCCATGGCTGGATAGTCTCCCACTTCTTGCCACCAGTTCGATAAAATATGGAGGATATGGTAGACCACTCGTGGGGAGAGGGGGGGGGGCATCTGTGCTGGAGAGAACATTGTTATAATCACGTACTGTCTGTTCAAATCAAGACTTGAGATCGTGTGTGCTTTAGGCTGGGTTTGGATCCCAGGGAAGCTAATAGAGGTTATAATCACGTACTGTCTGTTCAAATCAAGACTGAGACCATGTGTGCTTTGGGCTGGGTTTGGATCCCTGCGTAGCTAACAGATATTTTGCGAGGTGTCTTTATGACAACTTTTACTATTAACCTTGTAATGACTATCAAAATATATGAAGGGCAAAAGAGGTAAAGTCCCATTTTAACTCAAATTGAGCTAGCTCTGCCCTCTGTTAGAAAAGCATTAGACCTTTCTAATATTATTCAACCCTATGGTTAAAAAGAGGTATCGTTCATATTTAGGTAAATTTAAAAAAATGCTGACGTCCTTATGGGGTGTATGAGATATAAACAGTTATTTTTGTAAAATGTGTGTAATGTGATTTTCCCTGTAACCGTCATTTGTAAAGTGCAATGCAGCATATAACAGCTAGATATCAAGAACAACTATTTCTCCTCGGAGGTATTGACACATAACATCTAAATACTAATAGTTCTGCAAATAGTAGACCTCGCATCGTAATCAGAATTATGTCATGTTTTTATCGTTACTACTTTCTTACGATCTCTATTTGACTTTACAGTTGAAATATATCCCTTTTGATCAAATTAAAGAGAGAAAATAAATCAATACTAAAACTTATATTCAATAGCGCATTATATTAATATAATTATGGTTACAGGTGTTCACACGGTTTAAATTATTATTATTATTATTGTTATTATTAGCACCACGTCTTACTTCCCGTTCAGGTTAAACGCACTTACGCTAATGTGTAATGGTAGGGTGATAGTGAGATGAAATGGAGGACCTACAGCTTAACGGGGGATCCGAACCACGGTGGAGGCCTGACATTCCCCACATTCACAAGATGTCTTGTCAGAGGTGAAGGAAGGGTTTGGCAATCAGATAAATCTGTGCCGGGACCGAGGATTGAACCCCGGACCCCCAACACAGAAGTTCGACACCTTACCCCTAGACCAACAGGTCACCTCGCGGTTTAAAACTTCGGTTTCACAATCGATTATATTTATATATATATATATACATACAAATCAATTGAGATGATATACTAAAGAAAATCCCTTCTAACGTCCACCATATTGAAACGGATAAACATTTTTTTTAAACACACGTACAGTATATCGTCGTTCGGCCTGAGTTCAAAAAGCGTGTCTAGGCCAAATTTCTTTAAAAACTGTCCCCGTGTCTGATTGTTATCCCGTGACAACGATCCGGACAGACGGACGAACTACCGAATGGTCAAGTTAAAGGATAACCTCGCTACACTCGCTAAATCAAGTTTGAAGTAAATACATCAGTTTGATAGACTGTTGGTACATACAACCAGAATAATTCATTAATTATTGCGAAACTTTAATTATTAAGACAGAGGCGAATAATACGTATCCATAATAATCTCGAGGTGAAAAATGGTCACGATTACAATACTTTCTCGTTACCAGAACGTAAGAACATAGTTTTACGTTTAACATTCGTGTCTTCGACTATGAACTTGTTCTCTTGATATATGCGATCGGCGACGTCTAGAAAAACCTAGGTTTTCAAAAAAGAGACATCTTCTGAACAATTTTACTCAAAATCTTAAAGAAGTCGGGACAAGTGGGCAACACGGAGCCTCCTAAAATGTATCAATTAACAAAATCGTTTAAAAAAAAGTTTATTTGGGGAGAACTGGTTCGAGCCAAGTAAAATGATATTTTGAACGTTTAACGTGGAGCCAGCTACTGTCTCAGGTGAAGGCCAAAGGGATTATGGGTCAGATAATCCCTTAAATTTGAAAGAAAGGGGTGGGGGTCATTACAGACACATAACTAAACCTTAAAAATATAATTTTATATCAAATTCTGACATGAGTAACAACAAATGTAGGAATATTTAAAACATAGGAAAATGTATTCATTCAATTTTTCTGCAGAGGCCAAAGTGGTCAGCTGATTCTTTTTTTTTATCACGGTGTCTTAACTTAATACCTGTTCAGGTTATATATATATATATATATATATATATATATATATATATATA
>CABFVX010004264.1:0-32979 GCA_902151425.1 Timema shepardi | reverse complement strand
AGGTTACAACAGGGTGGAGTGAAGCAAGATAAGGTTACAATAGGGTGGAGTGAAGCAAGATAAGGCTACAACAGGGTGGAGTGAAGCAAGATAAGGTTACAATAGGGTGGAGTGAAGCAAGATAAGGTTACAACAGGGTGGAGTGAAGCAAGGAGAGGTTAGAACAGGGTGGAGGGAGACAAGGCGAGGTTACAACAGGGTGGAGTGAAGCAAGATAAGGTTACAACAGGGTGGAGTGAAGCAAGGAGAGGTTACAACAGGGTGGAGTGAAGCAAGGAGAGGTTACAACAAGGTGGAGCGAAACAAGGAGAGGTTACAACAGGGTGGAGTGAAGCAAGATAAGGTTACAACAGGGTGGAGTGAAGCAAGATAAGGTTACAACAGGGTGGAGTGAAGCAAGATAAGGTTACAATAGGGTGGAGTGAAGCAAGATAAGGTTACAACAGGGTGGAGTGAAGCAAGGAGAGGTTACAACAAGGTGGAGCGAAACAAGGAGAGGTTACAACAGGGTTTAGTGAAGCTAGGTAAGGCTACAAAAGGGTGGAGTCAAGCAGGTAAGGTTACAACAGGGTGGAGTGAAGCAGGTAAGGTTACAACAAGGTGGAGTGAAGCAGGTAAGGTTACAACAAGGTGGAGTGAAGCAGGTAAGGTTACAAAAAGGTGTAGTCAAGCAAGGTATAGAATTCGTGGGTTTATACGGGCTCAGAAGTCAGTAAGTAGTGTCTATAAGCCACAAATATTGTCTAATTTTATATAATTTTATAGCACCGAACCTTACTACCTATTCGGGTTATACACTAATTTGTTAATGACAGATAAGTTTTAATTTATAGGAGGTGTACCCTAATTTGCGTGGAGGAAGAGTGGAAAACCATTTAGGAAAAAAACCTTTAGTATACCCGACCAAGTTTCTAAACCCAGATATCCCCTTAATCGGCAGTCTGGCCTACCGCGAGAGTGACGCCTTAGACCATGCGGCCGCCAAAGCGGGTGATTTTGACAATAAACTTATAACTTAATATTACGACATTCTTCCTCATCTAGTTAAGTGCCTCCCTTGACAGCCTTTTCCAGGTTCTAGAAAGTTAATACTGCAAGTAACGGATCACAAAGTAAATACACATATTTTAAATAATAAGTTTTTATTTAAATTTTAAGGAAACCATTATTTGATCAGAAGAAACAAGCGGTGTTAAAAAAACCATAGTTTAAAAAACTCAATGCTCCAATTGTAAGACTAGAGCTTAAGATTCCTGTGGCCGAATGGTCCAAGACGTCATGCTCGTGTTAGACTGGCCTGCTGATGACGCGGAGACCGAGGTTAGAATTCCGGTCGGGTCTACAGAGGGTGATTTTTTTCCTAAATGGTTTCCCACTATCCCTCCAGGCAAATGTGGGTAGAACCTCTAAAACGCTTCCTACTCCATTAGAGTAATAATCGTATATGCGTAAGACTTGAACAGGTACTAAGACGCGGCGATAGCAAAAAAAAATGTTCGCCATCCAAAAGGTCATATGTGTCGGGGTGTGAAAGTTGACAGCCATTCTTAACTATCTCTTTGCAAGGGGGTAAAGAACTCAGAAAGGAAGTAAGAATGAAGTTGGCGAGAATAAAACTAGTTCCGGGCGTCATAGAAGAGAAAACTTCCTGTAGCAGACAGACAGACAGACAGACCGGAAACTCGGCCGCAAGACTCAACAAACACACATACAAGCACAGTACATGACTGATTGCAGACAATACCACTTTCCCTCAGACTCTCCGGTTTTGAAAGAAAAACCAAATTAAAGTTTCCAGGATTTGTGGAAAAAGAAAATATGTTTTGCTGCCTCTAAGGCAGAGGAGGCAAGATAAACACTTGTAAGTCCTCGGTCAGCCAGTGTTCCAACAATAGTCCCCTGGCGACCTGTCTATCTCCTCGATGCTCTCAACCACGGCAGGACTAGTATCCAAGGAACCTTCCCCCTCCTAGAAGAACCCCGGGGAGGTGTTGCCCCGGTTCACAGCCCGGGACGGTAATGACGAACACCCTCCTCAACCCTCCCTCCCAATATTTCAGTCCTAGTATTGATTACCGGGAGATTCAATGTGTAACTGTACCTCCTGCCTTGAGAGTGACAGCTTCCGAATCTCGTGTCGACATACCGGACCTGTTACTCTGGTAATACAGTTCCTGTTATCTCCTGTCTGGACCTGTTACTCGGGTAATACAGTTCTTGTTATCTCCTGTCTGGACCTGTTACTCTGGTAATACAGTTCCTGTTATCTCCTGTCTGGACCTGTTACTCGGGTAATATAGTTCTTGTTATCTCCTGTCTGGACCTGTTACTCTGGTAATACAGTTCCTGTTATCTCCTGTCTGGACCTGTTACTCGGATAATACAGTAACTGTCTCTTATATCTGGACCTGTTACTCGGATAATACAGTTCCTGTTATCTCCTGTCTGGACCTGTTACTTGGGTAATACAGTTCTTGTTATCTCCTGTCTGGACCTGTTAGTCGGGTAATACAGTTCTTGTTATCTCCTGTCTGTATCTGTTACTCGGGTAATACAGTTCTTGTTATCTCCTGTCTGTATCTGTTACTCGGGTAATGCAATTCCTGTTATCTCCTGCCTGGACCTGTTACTCGGGTAATACAGTTACTGTCTCTTCTATCTGGACCTGTTACTCGGGTAATACAGTTCTCGTTCCCTCCTGTATGGACCTGTTACTCGGGTAAAAATGTTCTTGTTCCCTCCTGTCTGGACCTGTTACTCGGGTAATACAGTTCTCGTTCCCTCCTGTCTGGACCTGTTACTCGGGTAATACAGTTCTCGTTCCCTCCTGTCTGGACCTGTTACTCGGGTAATATAGTTCTTGTTATCTCCTGTCTGGACCCGTTACTCGAGTAATACAGTTCTTGTTATCTCCTGTCTAGACCTGTTACTCGGGTAATACAGTTCTTGTTATCTTCTGTCTGGACCTGTTACTCGGGTAATACAGTTCTCGTTCCCTCCTGTCTGGACCTGTTACTCGGGTAATACAGTTCTTGTTCCCTCCTGTCTGGACCTGTTACTTGGGTAATACAGTTCCTGTTATCTCCTGTCTGGACCTGTTAGTCGGGTAATACAGTTCCTGTTATCTCCTGTCTGGACCTGTTACTTGGGTAATACAGTTCTTGTTATCTCCTGTCTGGACCTGTTACTCGGGTAATACAGTTCTTGTTATCTCCTGTCTGGGCCTGTTACTCGGGTAATACAGTTCTTGTTCCCTCCTGTCTGGACCTGTTACTCGGGTAATACAGATCTTGTCCTCTTCTGTCTTTGAGTGACAGCTTCCCTCCATGTCATGTTATTAAATCTTTTTTTTTAATATAAAGTTCAACATCCACGGGAAAATCTCGAATATTCTTGTGGCTCCAGTCATGATTTGAACTAGAGACTGTCAGTTCTAGCTGTTTGTGTATAGTGAACTCCTAATTTTGAACCCACCCCGACTCATTTCATGAGTGACGAGACAGCCAGGCTGACCACACGACCCAATCACCCGGGATACAATCCACAGACCACAACTCTGAAATATTCATAAGTTGGGCCATGACGTCATCAAGCATGGTCCCAAGGGGGATACGGCACCGCGACGCTAGCACGGCGGATAAGTCCAGTTGATAAAACAATAACCAACCGAGGTTTTAACATTGCGCATAAAATAAAAACTATAAGGGGCGGGTATGACAGTATGTAGTCCACAGACATAGTTGTTGAAACCCTCCTGCATGTATCACTAACACTAGCATAGACTAGATGTATCACTAGTTATCAGGAGGGACTAGATGTATCACTAGCATCAGGAGGGACTAGATGTATCACTAGCATCAGGAGGGACTAGGTGTATCACTAGCATCAGGAGGGACTATACGTATCACTAGCATCAGGAGGGACTAGATGTATCACTAGCATCAAGAGGGACTACACGTATATCTAGCATCAGGAGGGACTAGATGTATCACTATCATCAAGAGGGACTAGATGTATCACTAGCATCAGGAGGGACTAGATGTATCACTAGCATCAGGAGGGACTAGATGTATCACTAGCATCAGGAGGGACTAGATGTATCACTAGCATCAGGAGGGACTAGATGTATCACTAGCATCAGGAGGGACTAGATGTATCACTAACATCAGGAGGGACTAGATGAATCACTAGCATCAGGAGGGACTAGATGTATCACTAGCATCAGGAGGGACTACACGTATCACTAGCATCAGGAGGGACAATACGTATCACTAGCATCAGGAGGAACTATACGTATCACTAACATAGTTACACGGGTAAATTGGGGTGTGCCAATGCCCTGTCTCTAGCTACCCGGGTAAGTTAGGGTGTGCCAATACCATGTATCTAGTTACACGGGTAGGTTGGGGTGTGCCAATGCCCTGTCTCTAGTTACACGGGTAAGTTGGGGTGTGCCAATGCCCTGTCTCTAGTTACCCGGGTAAGTTGGGGTGTGACAGTGCCCTGTCTCTAGTTACCCGCGTAAGTTGGGGTGTACCAATGCCCTGTCTCTAGTTACCCGGGTAAGTTGGGGTGTGTCAATGCCCTGTCTCTAGTTACCCGGGTAAGTTGGGGTGTGCCAATGCTCTGTCTCTAGTTACCCGGGTAAGTTGGTGTGTGACAATGCTCTGTCTCTAGCTACCCGGGTAAGTTGGGGTGTGCCAGTGCCCTGTCTCTAGTTACCCGGGTAAGTTGAGGTGTGCCAATGCTCTGTCTCTAGTTACCCGGGCAAGTTGGTGTGTGACAATGCTCTGTCTCTAGCTACCCGGGTAAGTTGGGGTGTGCCAATGCTCTGTCTCTAGTTACCCGGGTAAGTTGAGGTGTGCCAGTGCCCTGTCTCTAGTTACCCGGGTAAGTTGAGGTGTGACAATGCCCTGTCTCTAGTTACCCGGGTAAGTTGGGGTGTGACAGTGCCCTGTCTCTAGTTACCCGGGTAAGTTGGTGTGTGCCAGTGCCCTGTCTCTAGCTACCCGGGTAAGTTGGGGTGCAACAATGCCCGTTCTCTAATTACCCGGGTAAGTTGGGGTGTGACAGTGCCCTGTCTAGTTACCCGGCTAAGTTGGGGTGTGCCAGTGCCTTGTCTCTAGCTACCCGGGTAAGTTAGGGTGCAACAATGCCCTGTCTCTAGTTACCCGGTTAAGTTGGGGTGTGCCAATGCCCTGTCTCTAGTTACCCGGGTAAGTTGGGGTGTGCCAGTGCCCTGTCTCTAGATACCCGGGTAAGTTGGGGTGCAACAATGCCCCGTCTCTAGTTACCTTGGGTAAGTTGGGGTGTGCTAGTGCCCTGTCTCTAGTTACCCGGGTAAGTTGGGGTGCAACAATGCCCTGTCTCTAGTTACCTGGGTAAGTTGGGGTGTGCCAGTGCCCTGTCTCTAGCTACCCGGGTAAGTTGGGGTGCAACAATGCCCTGTTTCTAGTTACCTGGGTAAGTTGGGCTGTGCCAGTGCCCTGTCTCTAGCTACCCGGGTAAGTTGGGGTATGCCAATGCTTTGTCTCTAGCTACCTGGGTAAGTTGGGGTGTGCCAATGCTTTGTCTCTAGTTACCCGGGTAAGTTGGGGTGTGCCAATGCTTTGTCTCTAGTTATCCGGGTAAGTTGGGGTTGTGCCAATGCTTTGTCTCTAGTTACCCGGGTAAGTTGGGGTGTGACAGTGCCCTGTCTCTAGTTACCCGGGTAAGTTGGGGTGTGCCAATGCTTTGTCTCTAGTTACCCGGGTAAGGTGGGGTGTGCCAATGTATCCAGGTTGATGTAATCCGTGGCCCAGGTAGAGAGAGCTATCAACCTAAAAGCAAGTTATCCCAATGTTCAAACATCCATCGTAATCATGAACGGTTTCCAGCCTGTGCCCGGGTCTGTTTGGTAAAGATACTCCATCTCCCTCTCTCCTTCCACCCTTATCCTCCCCGCACTCTCCTTCTCTCACTTGCACACTTGCTATCTGTTCCTCCCATCTCTTCCTTGGTCAAACAACCCTATTATAAAAAGTATTCCTGTCCTTTCAACACAAAGGTCATGGACGCCAATTATAAATAGTAATTAATGTGGAACAGTGTTTTGTGCCACAAACAAACAAGATTACAAACTAATCCTTTGTGCGACATTGATAATTGCATCTCCCGGGCCATGAATCGGAATTAGATTTGACGGAGAGACCCCAGGCAATTATTAATATTACACACCAGCGGGAACGGGGGGATTATAAAATAATGTTCCACCAGAGAGTGTGGGGCATCCATGTCGACTACTCAGGCACGATCTGAATCAGACGATAGAGTTGATGTGCATGGCCGTGGGTGGTATCTTGTCCTGGACATGTATTCAGGAGGTCTCAGTATTGGAGGCACAGGGTCTGGATGGTATCTTGTCCTGACCATGTATCCAGGAGGTCTCAGGATTGGAGGCACGAGGTCTGAATGGTATCTTGTCCTGGCCATGTATTCAGGAGGTCTCAGGATTGGAGACACAGGGTCTTGATGGTATCTTGTCCTATCCATGTATTCAGGAGGTCTCAGGATTGGAGGCACAGGGTCTTGATGGTATCTTGTACTATCCATGTATTCAGGAGGTTCCAGGATTGGAGGCACGAGGTCTGAATGGTATCTTGTCCTGGCCATGTATTTAGGAGGTCCCAGTATTAGAGACACGAGGTCTGAATGGTATCTTGTCCTTTCCATGTATTCAGGAGGTCCCAGGATTAGAGACACCAGGTCTGAACGGTATCTTGTCCTATCCATGTATTCAAGAGGTCCCAGGATTGGAGGCACGAGGTCTGAACGGTATCTTGTCCTATCCATGTATTCAAGAGGTCCCAGGATTAGAGATACGAGGTCTGAATGGTATCTTGTCCTGGCCATGTATCCAGGAGGTCCCAGGATTGGAGGCACGGGGTCTTGATGGTATCTTGTCCTGGCCATGTATTCAAGAGGTCCCAGGTTATAGAACCTCAAGCGTGTTTAAATTATGATTTAAAAAAAAATACTATAACGTTCCCTATTAGCCCACAACCCATAAGGATAAATTGAATGGTATATTTTCTCTCGGGCGGTTAGCGTGGCCGTGTTGTAAGTGACTTGGACCTACTATTTTCACTGTCCAAGCCGTTCCACAGCCTGGCTCACTTCATGATTTCAGTCGGGATTCCAACCAGAGACTAAACCAAATATCAATATCCTGCGAGACGATCTAGAAGTTTGCGATTATGGGAGATAACCGAAATTTGGAAGGCCTCCTCTATATAGTTCATGGGAGTCCTGGGACCAGTTGTAACAGAGGAGGGGGATGAAGGCATGTCAGAAAATATATAGATGGACGATAGCTTTAAGAAATAACCTCACTTTTTTTTATAAGGTTATATGTTTGGTTAAGCGTTGTCATCATTAGTTACAGTAGCCCCATGGCTTCTTTGGTGCTGAATGACAGCTCACAGCTGACTTCTGACAGTCAACATTTAGGCATAATACCGGAATTTTGACCGTCAGAAGTGACAGCTGCTAAACACATGTTTTTGCATATCACATGGTTCGGCTTAGGGATACATAATTTGGTCTGGTAACTTTTCAGAGCTTTTAGCTGTCATTCAGCACCAACGAAGCCATGTGGCTACTGTACAATTCTTTGTAAGCAACGCACTTTTTTTTAAAAAAACTGCACATTAAAAAGGAAAAAAAAAGTTGTAAATAGGAAGGGTGACTTTTTAATCTCCGCTATTTTGTGAAAATAAAAACATATTCAATAAGCAACGTCGCGTCTCAACTGTCGCGCGGCTTAAGGCGACAACCATCCCGGCTCGCATTTCTGGCCGCCGAGCGGGAGATGGCAGCACCGTCACGCTAACAAAGGATGCTATAACGACCACTAGAGGTTTTACGAGGCGACGGCGGTGCCGGGTTATAGCCACAACAATAACGGCCATTACCGAGATGAAGAGATCGATACAAGCTCAGCGGTGACCACAAGGGATGGTCAACTCCCTCATAACGTGAACAACAACTCGACCGGGATTTAAACCAATATGTCTTAGGAGTCGTCGACCATCCCATCGGGAAAGATAGTAAAAATAATACATTTTTCTGGCCATCTTACTTTCCGTCCAGGCTATACGTATTTAATAGCGCGCCACTAGAATGTAGAGGAAATATACCCGCATATGCGTGATAGGAGAGAGGAAAGCCATTTAAAAAAAATAACTTCAGTGTTTTCAGTCGGGATTCAAACCCCGATATCCATGTCACCTTCAAACCAGACTATGATGGCATTTAGTCCGCTTGCCCACCAGTGCGGGTGGTTGATGCTAAAGAAAGAATAAGCAGGACAAGATGATCCGGTTATTCTCGGTTGTATCTGAACCCTAGTCCCCCTGAAAGTTGGCTTTCTTCCCACACTACAAGTGAGGATAGTATATTCCTCCTTCGTACCCTTCGCTTACCCTAAAAGGTGGCAAACTCGCTTTGCATTGTCCCACTAGAGAGTAGCTCATCGTGTATTCCTTCAAGGTCAAACTGCTTCCTTTCATTATAAACCGAGTGTACATCTTCTGTCGTGAATAAGCGGTTGTTGATGTATTGTAAGAAACAGCATATAGAAATATAACAATGCCAATAAAAGGTCGCGGCAGCTAACGACAGTAAGGTTGGAAGGTTGGCGGTTAGAAAAATGTACTCTACGAACACCTAATATTTTACTTTGCATCCAAGATCAAATGCTGTTGGCGCAACCTTTTTTTTTTTAGTCAAGGGCTAAAATCACCTTATCGTTGACGCCAGATAAATGAAGATGCTTCCACCTACCTCTGTCCACGCAAGAACTATAGGTTGGTGCCGGGAGGTGATCTTGGTCCAGCAATCTCAGCAGAGGACCGATATATATAGGTCCTTAGG
The DNA here is from genome assembly GCA_902151425.1 of Timema shepardi. Lineage (NCBI taxonomy): Eukaryota > Metazoa > Arthropoda > Insecta > Phasmatodea > Timematidae > Timema > Timema shepardi. The sequence continues at coordinate 24,066 of CABFVX010004264.1, read as the reverse complement.
GAGCATCCTCTTCCCAGAGCCTCCCTACCACTCCCTAGATATATACTGGCGTCGTCCCCACAGACCGTCCCAGGATCAACCTGTGTTTCATCCGGGGTTATCAGTACCCGGGACCACACCCTACATACAGCCAGTGTGGTTCGTATTACACCGACATCGAGAACAAACNTTTTTTTTTTTTTTTTCAAAGTACTAAGTTATACTAAACCAAAATTTCAAAAAAAAAAGCGAGAATTTTTTTTGACCAACTTATACGTCATCTTTCTTGTGAAAAGAAAGAGGTTTTTTTAATAAACAAGTAACGTTAGCGAGTCCCCCCCTCCTTCTTCACGCGCTAAACGAATAATGTGTTCGCGCATCGATAAAACACAGACACCCTCAATGAACAACGAGGGCTGGAGCAGTGTTCTCTCAAAGCTTTTTTAAGTTCACAGTACGCTTGAAAAAGCCTACATTTTTTGTGGCACAATGTTTTGTTTCGGGAACGTACCACGACAGCGGAAAATGGATTACGCACCTAGACCATCGGCTGTACGGTAGATCAGAATTAGGAAAGCGTGGACTAATTCTGTCCTGAAATAACTTCAAATATTACAAGACTAAAAGTTGAAGTTATATTTCTGCACCCGCTTCTTTAACATTTCGTTCAAACCATTAGTAATTTGGCTAAACCGTAACTATAACTTCGCACGGAAGTTTTTTTATTCTGGGTGACGTGGGGTCTAAGGGTAAGGTGTCGGACTTCTATGCTGGGGGTCCGGGGGTCAATCATCGGTCCCGGCACAGATTTATCTGATTGCCAAACCCTTCCTTCACCTCTGACAATACATATTGTGAATGTGGGGAATGCCAGACCTCCACCGTGGTTCGGATCCCACGTTAAACTGTAGGTCCTCCATTTCATCTCACAATCACCCTACCATTACACATTAGCGTAAGTGCGTATAGTCCGAACGGGTAGTAAGACGCGGTGCTAATAATAATATTTTATTTTGTCCAATGTATTTAAAATATTTGGAAGTACGAGTCAATTAGCACCAACTTCATTCGTCTTCTTACTTAACAGCGATACTAGCGTTGTGCTGTGACCGCTTGCACGTCAGTGTACGGAGCATTGGGCTAAAGCAGGGGTGTCCAACCTTTTTGCTATGCGGGCCACATAATATATTTTACACATTGTTGCGGGCCAAAGTAACGTTCACCTGTTCTTCAACTAGCATTATTTTTGCTCTGAATGCCTTGACATGTGCAAATAGATCATAATTATAATTTGTTTAAACATACAGATTTAGATTCAAGTCATCATATGGCCAGTCACGTCTGTAAAAAAAATGCCTCTTTCCAAGGCCAGTCAGTGTTTGATGAAAGTGATTGACGTTGATTCTTCTCTGTGAGATATGAATCAATTTATATGTAATAAATTATATTTATAATAATTATTAGTCAATATAATTTTTTTTTAATTAGGTAACATATTTCGGGACTTTACTATTATCACCCTCTGCCGGGAGACTTGTAACCACCTAAAGAATCGTCACAGTCAAACCGTTCTGTTTTAGGTATAAGGAATGGCGCCTGCTACTGAAAATGAGGGTTTGCAATTCCGACAGCACTCTGGCTTGGTGTCATGGTGGTGAGGGGAATCACGCGTGCGGACAGAAACGGGTATTTTCAAATAAACTGCGTGGTTAAGAAATAACGAAGAGAAAAAACTAATTTGTTTTTTTGATAAAATCTTGGAACGGGCCGGATGTAATCTTGTGGCGGGCCGTAGTTTTGGAGACCCCTGGGCTAAAGGATGACAAAAATCAGTTACATCGTGTATTGACTGACCTTAGAGGAATGCAGTTGGCCAGACGTGGTCACAGAGTGTTACGGCGAATGGCGGCTCAGCGAGAAAGATTCATTACTCAACAAGAGCGATCTATTCACAGGAGTGCTCCTGTCCATATCTGATAGAGCTGAACTCTAGTTTTCTATACAAGGGTGAGACTTCCGGCCACCACATACACATGGTATACATACGACGAGAAGACGGTCGATGAAGAGGTTTTTTGTTTGCAGTCAATACGCTTCATCGATCATTACCGCGTTGAAAGAGGATCTGGAATAAAAACCCACATATCTTGTTTGGGTGTAGCTGATGTGACGTTCCCGGATCATGAGGTGCTAAGCAAACAGGCTTTACGTGTGAGCTCTTGTATTTTACTCACGGGTGGTATTTCGAGAGCACCCGGACAAAGGCTCTTCATATAAAGAGAGATGTTCATTCCTGTTCAGGCATGAACTCTTATAACTGCGCTGTTCATCTGTGTCCCTCATTGTAGTACTAATAACTCGCGATGCTCCAGCTACTGCAGTAACTATGGCTGGGGTAGGATGTTATGTTTACACAACCATCACGTCATTGGATCGCACCCACACCCACAAAGTACCTACAATAATGATACTAACGAACATGTGTATCTTCTAATCCTACCTTCTTACCACGAACATACTCTAGATCAGTGATAATCAACCTTTTATGTTCACGAACCCCCATGTATAATTTATCTTCGACTTTCTACACCCAAAGTTTTTGGTGAATAATACAAAGTCTACATCTAAGAGAGAGAGAGGGAGAAAAATGGCCCTCCCAGATCGCATGTCATTACGTCCGGGTCTGATGTGGCTAACCCTAAATATGACCCTGATTATCCAGGGTTAATCATTAAACAATATACTCTCAGTCTCACTTATAGCTCTGTCAAATATAGAAGTGTCAGAGGTATGAATGATACTATTAATAGCATTCAACATACAGCCAGTCATTGTGATGGAGTGAGTGATGGAGTCGCTTGAAGACTCAGTTGGTGGGCTTGTTAGACTGATGTGCAATAGTACCTTCTGGAAAGCAACAGGAAACTACTACCTGACGCCAAATTTCTCTAAACGGTGGAACTGTTGAGGATCCAACCAATCTTCGGGTTGAGTACTATTCATACATCATCATCATCATCATCATATGGATGTATACATATTTTTAAATTTTACGTATCCCCTAAGATGTCTTCCCGTACCACAGGTTGAATAAAACTGATCTAGTTAGTATTTATTTGTATCTGAGGTAATTAAAATGTCCACTATCTGAACAGAATGATTGATAATAGTAATGCACCATGCAGGAGTGGTTGGTTTGGGATGATTTGGCCTTCTGCAGCCAAACGGTTGTATAGGTATCATCAGATATTTATATTCCTTGAGTGTAAAGGAGACTAGGAAAATGGAGGACATGGGAATGAAGTTTGTGAGGAGCATGTTAGCTGTCACGAGGAGAAACAAGATTAGTAATGAAGTTATCCAGGAAATATTGAAAGTACAGAAAGCATATGAGATAGTGGAAGGAGAAAGAATGAGATGGTGTGATCATGTAATGAGGATGTTGGAGCATATAAGATATTGGAGGGAGAAAGAATGAGATGGTATGATCATGTAATGAGGATGTTGGAGCATATAAGATAGTGGAGGGAGAAAGAATGAGATGGTATGATCATGTAATGAGGATGTTGGAGCATATGAGATAGTGGAGGGAGAAAGAATGAGATGGTGTGATCATGTAATGAGGATGTTGGAGCATATAATATAATGGAGGGAAAAAGAATGAGATGGTATGATCATGCAATGAGGATGTTGGAGTACATGAGATAGTAGTGGAAGCAAGATTGATATGGTATGATGATGTAATGAAGATGTTGGAGTAGAGGAAGCAAGACTGAGATGGTATAGTATTTAATGAGGATAGAAAAGTAAATAATATTGAAGAGAATGATAAAGATGAAGTATGTAGGAAAAAGACTAAGAACGAGGTGGAAGTAGTTGATAACAGCAAGTGCACAAGCGAGAGGAAAGGAATGGAATCAAAAAAAAGGATGACAAATGGTGAAAAGAAAGAGGAATATGGCATTTTACTAAAATGACCCGGCCCCAGCCTGGAAACAGTTGATGATGATAAATTTATACAGTCGAGGGATCATGTGAATATAGTGTAAGTAGATACTAAAATTTATAATGAGAATTTAGGATGACCGATTGGAGGTCTGACTGAATAAAGCACCATACGATTTCTTTATAAACTGACTTTAGCCTAAAACATACACAACACCCAGCGAACCCCAGCCGTTAATTAATCACTGTGAAAGGAGAAACTAGTAAGTTGTGAGCTAACATAGCATTGTGACTATAGTGCCAGATAACTCCATTACATAACGTATCCAGCGTAGGGGCATTATACCCCTTTATCCCAGACATTCTCTGATATAACAACTTCTTGTTACTGGAGCCATTAGCAGAGCAATCTACTGCGCTACCATCTGTCGGGCGCTACTAGAACCTGTTGCATCACAAACAGTGGAGGACGATGGCACAGTGACCTCAAGGGAATGCCAGACATTTCAAACTTTGGGAGACCATACAATATATTTATGTGAGTTATAAGCTGTTTGTCAGTAGAAACGCAAGAGCAAGGTGAATTCAGTTGGAATTAGATATCTAAGATGTAAAAATGTGTAAGAACAGTCAGTGATGAATGGGTGCTGAAGACGTGCGGTTTGAAAGGAAATCCAATATGCCAATGTGGAAGAAGCATCATATGGTGGTTTGGGCATGTTGGGAGGATGAGTGTGGATCGAGTGACGAAGAAAATACATGAAGGGGGTGTGTGTGTGTGTGGATCAAAAGGAAGGGGTAGGTCATGTAAGATATCGCTAAATGTTGTAGACGAATGTGTGAAAAATAAAATCATTAAGAGTTTAAGAAGAAAAGAGCAAGAATGACTCGGTGTGTGGATGTTGTTGAAGCGAAGGGAATATGCAAGGATATGGAAGTGTGGAGATTCTTAGTGAGGACGGATTAACTACGAGGTTTTTTTAGCTATGTGCACAGTTTCTTGCCTACCCAGTAAGGGAACGGCGTAGTGTATATATATATATGTGTGTGTGTTATGTATGTATGTATGTATGTATGTATGTATGTATGTATGTATGTATGTATGTATGTATGTATGTATGCATGCATGCATGCATGCATTTAAGTAAAGGGAGAGGGGAAAGCCAACCTCGACCCAACGAAGATTCAAATCCCGGCCTCCCCGTCATCGGAATCTCTGAACAAATAACTCATTACAACAATAAAATATACATTCGTCCATTAGTTTCGTTAAAGTGTACGGGGAGAATAATTATTTATTTTTGCACATGGTGATATCTTAACATATATCTTATAAACGTGGGGGTACATCAGAATACGACCTATGAACTTCCTAAACTCAGCACTTGTTGTAACAACATACATCCACTACTGTTTCCAGTGTGTGGCCTTTTTTATTCAAGCCCTGTTTCCCACTACAGGCTGGAGAGGCCTGTCATAGCTTCATTAGCCTTATAATCTAGCTTAAGACTAGTACAGGCACAACACCCAGCCCCCGACCGTTAATTAATCACTGTGAAAGGTTAACACACACATTTCATCTATGATAAATTTTGGTGACCTGGTGGTCTAGGGGTAAGGTGTCAGACTTATGTGCCGGGGGTCCGGGGTTCAATCCTCGGTCCCGGCATAGATTTATCTGATTACCAAACCCTTCCTTCACCTCTGACAATACATCTTGTGAATGTGGGGAATGCCAGGCCTCCACCGTGGTTCGGATACCACGTTAAACTGTAGGTCCTCCATTTCATCTCACAATCACCCTACCATTACACATTAGCGGAAGTACGTATAACCCGAACGGGTAGTAAGACGCGGTGCTAGTAATAATAATGATACATTTTCGGCCATGCCAGGAATCGAACCTGGGACCCTTAGCTCAGAATACAGACACGCTATCGAGTGAGATAAAGATTTGTAACAACAACATAGGCAAACATTTCCTGATAGTTCAAAAGCTGCTACATCTATTTTAAGCGCATGCAAAGTGTCAAGTTAGACAGATGTAAGATGTATAGATGCGGCGACCTTTTGATTAATAAGCACCCAGCAGTATAATCAGGTGTAATTATACTTGGGTAAAAGGATAAACTTATTATTATTATTATTATTATTATTATTAGCACCGCGTCTTACTACCCGTTCGGGTTGTACTGCACTTACGCTAATGTGTAATGGTAGGGTGATTGTGAGATTAAATGGAGGACCTACAGTTTAACGTGGAATCCGAGCCACGGTGGAAGCCTGACATTCCTCACATTCAACAAATACTTCATTTAGGCAACTCAAGAGTCGAAATCGGTCCTTAAAGATCTGTAGTTGTCTTTCCGGACAAGTGAGCTGAAATCCGGGCTGCTTCTCGCTCTCAACTCGTCTAGTGCAACTGGTCTTGGCGATGTTAGCGGTTATTCCGGCCAGTAGGTCCAGAGTAGAAAGTTTCTCAAGGATTAGCGTTCACAAGAAATCATCTGGGATAACACACGCCATTCTCTTCCTCCGGTGCTAGAGTATACTTTATACACCAGGATAACTCCCCCCCCCCCCAACCCCTAGCTCAATATGTAGATAAGAGTAACAGCATAATAAACTGTTTTGTATTTATTATTTCATTTGAGTTATTTAACGTGCACTTTCTGAGCCGACTGATTTTTATCAGCACACGAGAATTTAACGAAAGGAACTTCCAATTTTGCCGGGAAAGATATGTACACATACCTTCCGAGTTCTTTTACATGCCAATCAACCTGAGAGCGACGGCATTACTTTCCCTCCGAGGGAGGTTGTGCTACGGTCAAGAAAAAGCCGTCGACCCCAACTGGGTTTGGACCCACGAACATCGGGTCCTGAGGTGAGCACTTTACCCCAAGATAACCCAGGTCGACTACAATAAAGTGAACAGTGTATGGTATAAACATTTGTTACGGGATCATTGGAGGTGTTTTTTTTCCAATATCCCCCCTCAGGTAAATTAACATTCCTCATCCTGTTCCTCTAGGCCCTACACGCCGGTAAGACACGTATCTCCCAGATGTGATCCAGAAACTGAGCCCAAGACCTACTCGGCATTCACACCAAGCGAGACCTCATAGGACGAGACTACACCTCTCACGAACAGTCGAAACCCCTCCCCACTGACTTGCCAACTATATTTCCCCTGCAAGTTAGGCTATAATCCGAGCTGCCTGTAGCGGGGTTAATAAAGCCTCTTACAGCCTTGAGAGAACACCAGCCTCTGTAATATTTCACAACACGCCAGTGAATACACAGAGAGATTACGCGGCGCGGATTAGGGTTTGGTAAGCTCCTTAACACGAGTACAGGAGAACGACGGGTACACTCCCTCGCAAGGAAGGAACAAGCGCCCCTTTATGCAGTCGACGGAACCATCATGCGACACGGTCTGTATATAAATAGAGGTCACGTCGCGGCTAGAACCGGACATGTTGACTGACGAGTATAAAAAACCCGCGTCGGCGGTTGAACGGTCTAAAGCGTTCGTCTCTCAATATATTGGATTGCCTTTTAGGGTAAGGCCAAGGTTCGAATACCAGTCGGGCGTACTGAGGGAAGTTTATCCTAAATGGTTTGCTTTCATGCAAATGGGGGTACATTTCCTTCTAGTCCAAAGGTCATCATCCCTATCCCATTAGTGCAAGCATGCGAAGAGACAGAAGACGTGGTGAATATTCCAAAGTTATTCTCAAACTTCCAGATAAGGCACAAAGCTGAAACTCCAAAACGTGATCACTTAACCCCGTTGTCTGTTTTAAGAGATTTCAAAGCTATTTTGCGAAGCAGGTTGTATCTGAACTGGATGCATCTACCCCCGATATCACCTCTGAGAGAACTGCAGATCTTAGTTTCTGGGATATTGGCAAATATATTAATACGATTTTATTAGCTTTAGTTGTACATAGATACTACTCAAGTTTTAACGCAATAAAAGTTATCTAATGCCATAGAGAAAGTAATTAAGTAAAAAAGTTTGTTCTCAGGGAAAATGTTTGTACAGCAATAATCTATCTCTATCATTTCAGACTCAATATTCAAAGTTTGCTTTTTTTATTGGTCAAAAATTATAAATATGGAATTTAATAGCAATGCGATTATGCGAAGATGGGCAACCCCTAATAAAAGTCGAAAATTTTAACAGGAAGTCAAAATTTTAATACGAAGTGTTGACCCTTGTGGACCCAATATCGAACTTTTTTATTGGTCCAAATATACAAAAGAGGACTTTAATTCTTTAAAAATAAAATTATAAAATTTAAAACCGGGAGTCAAAAAAGTGTTACATAAGTATAGCGCAATTTTTGCTCAGGTTTGCTAATGTATATTATTTCGTTTCACATATATTCCGAGTTTTGAGTAAAAATCTCCATTTTTAAACAATGGAGCGAGAAAGTCCTTGCGGAGTTTCGTACCATTTATTTTTAATCTACAACCAAGCAGGAAGATAACAACAGACCAATTTTATTATTATTATTATTATTATTAGCACCGCGTCTTACTACCCGTTCGGGTTATACGCACTTACGCTAATGTGTAATGGTAGGGTGATTGTGAGATGAAATGGAGGACCTACAGTTTAACGTGGAATCCGAACCACGGTGGAGACCTGGCATTCCTAACACACCATTTTCGTGACTAAACCAAATAGTCGGAGCTGTAGATGATTTATAAAAAAAATACGTTTGCAAAAAATTACTCCCAAGATAATTTTTTTTTTTAGGAAAACTACGTAAATATATATTCAAGTTTTAGCCTATGGAGCATGCCATCTGTATGAGAAAAATCAGAAAGTTTAAAAAAAAACATGATAAACTGTCAGAGCCGCGGACCAAAATCACAATGTCTTCTGTTTTCTAACTATCTATAAATATATTATTTAAAAAAAGGGATCAAATATGATACGTCAACGTAAGATGTTTAAAAATCACTGCATGATTTCAGGCCGCAAACAAGCTATACCGACCAAACAGCCACTGTATGTTGGCGAAGATAGTGCCAACATTAATTGCAGATAGTGAGTGTCGTGTGGCCAGCACAACGAACCCTACGGCCGTTAATCAGTTTTCTAGACCAGAGCTGCTATTTTTTTCATCCGAGTAAAGCATAATTTGTCCTCACGAAGCTGAGTTTGACCTCGTTCCAGGCCCAATGCTTCTCGGAAAACTCTTTAAGCGCCAGGGATTGAACCCGATACGTCTGGATCTGAAGCCAATATCTCTGACCGCCAAACTATAATGATGGTCGTATCGCAAAACTACCTTAAAAAAATTTTTTGCAAAAAAAAAAAAGTAATACAATGCTATTTATAAAATGAAATACTACTTAATACCCATTTTGAACAAAAACCATCATAATGGTTTTTGTAAAGTTTTCAAAATAAAATAAATCAATTATCAGTAACCTAACGTTAAATTTAAATCTAGAATTAGAATCCCCATTTTCCCTCGAGATTTGACCATATAATATCTAAATATTAAGTTTGAACGAAATCTACAAAAGTATTTTAGACTGGTTCAGACATACAGAATGGTAAAAAAAATATTCTAGTTCAAGAGCACACAAAAAACTCAACCTCAAAGCAGTTTTTTTTATGAATACCATATTTTATTTATACAATAGAGTAAATATTTGAAGGTAATATTGGGTGTAAGGCTAGACAGGTGATTAAACATGAACTGAGGCAAAAGAGAAGTAACTTGAGACCAGAGTCAGAAGCGAGAACAGAACCGACAAATGGGGGGAGACAGGGTGTGAGGGCGGAATGGGAAGGGGGGGGTTGAACAGTGGTGACGGGTACAAGCCGAATGCGACGTGGTTAATTATCTCACGTGGGTGCGCCAGCGTCTTTAATCCCGGTTACATGACAAAACATATACACACAGCACGTCAAGGCTACATGAACGCGTCTTAACCTGTCGCAGTTCTATTTCCATCAAGACCCGTTATATTCTAGCGGCGCCGTAAGATAGGCAACTCTTCTTACACTAGTGCTTGACAGGATAACATACAGTAGAGGTTATTTATAGATTCTAGTAACGCCGTGAGGTAGGCAACTCTTCTTACACTAGTGATTGACAAGGTAACATACAGTAGAGCTTGTTTGGATTCTAGTAACGCCAAGAGATAGGCAACTCTTCTTACACTAATGCTTGACAGGATAACATACAGTGGAGTTTATTTATAGATTCTAATAACGCCGCGAGATAGGCAACTCTTCTTACACCAGTGCTTGACATTATACCATACAGTAGAGTTTGTTTGGATTCTAGTAACGCCAAGAGATAGGCAACTCTTCTTACACTAGTGCTTGACAGGATAACATACAATAGAGCTTGTTTGGATTCTAGTAACGCCGTGAGGTAGGCAACTCTTCTTACACTAGTGATTGACAGGGTAACATACAGTAGAGCTTGTTTGGATTCTAGTATTGCCAAGAGATAGGCAACTCTTCTTACACTAATGCTTGACAGGATAACATACAGTGGAGTTTATTTATAGATTCTAGTAACGCCGCGAGATAGGCAACTCTTCTTACACCAGTGCTTGACAGTATACCATACAGTAGAGTTTGTTTTTAGAGTTTGTTTGGATTCTAGTAACGCCAAGAGATAGGCAACTCTTCTTACACTAGTGCTTGACAGGATAACATACAATAGAGCTTATTTATAGATTCTAGTAACGCCGTGAGATAGGCAACTCTTCTTACACCAGTGCTTGACAGGATAACATACAGTAGAGTTTATTTATAGATTCTAGTAACGCCGCGAGATAGGCAACTCTTCTTACACCAGTGCTTGACAGTATACCATATAGTAGAGTTTGTTTGGATTCTAGTAACGCCAAGAGATAGGCAACTCTTCTTACACTAGTGCTTGACAGGATAACATACAGTAGAGCTTATTTATAGATTCTAGTAACGCCGCGAGATAGGCAACTCTTCTTACACCAGTGCTTGACAGTATACCATACAGTAGAGTTTGTTTGAACTCTAGTAACGCCAAGAGATAGGCAACTCTTCTTACACCAGTGCTTGACAGTATAGCATACAGTAGAGTTTGTTTGGATTCTAGTAACGCCACGAGATAGGCAACTCTTCTTACACTAGTGCTCGACAGTATAACATACAGTAGAGTTTGTTTGGATTCTAGTAACGCCGCTGGATAGGCAACTCTTCTTACACTAATGATTGACAGTATAACATACAGTAGAGCTTGTTTGGATTCTAGTAACGCCGCTGGATAGGCAACTCTTCTTACACTAATGCTTGACAGGATAACATACAGTGGAGGCAACAGAGTCACAAAAGCCGGCAATGGAATTACAGAAGACACTAATGGAATTAAAATATTTTTGTTTGAAGGAAACCATATATGATTTCTTGTGTATCGCTTCCGTCCGCAAAATTTAATATTTAAAACGAGATAGATAATTCTAGATTTTGAAACAATAAGTCATTTGGAAGAAGTAAAAAAAGAGTTATGTGTAACTCTAAGTAGTCGACAGTACATTGAGGATGGTGTAATTTAATTAAGAAGGACCTTAGCTGACAGCTAAAAAAGTTACTAGATCTATTTTCACGTATTTATACGTCAAGTCATGTGATGTTAAGTTATCACTTTTGATCAATATTATCAATACATTTTAAATGCCACTAGTAAAATAGTAATAATAATAATATTGCGCGTCTGGGTTACATCAACGTGTAGTTCTGTTTAAGGAAATATTGGCCAGTAGACCTACTAATGTACCAGGGGACGCCCCAATGTCCCGATGAGATGGAGGTGATATAGAATATGCGGCTGTGAAACCAGTGGTAGCACTTAAACTTAACCAAACCCTGGCAACCGTTGGGGTGGTTCCTCTTTCAGTAAAAAAAATACCTAAGGTACCAGGCGGGAATCAAACCCGGAATTCCTAAGTTGGTAGCCAGGTTCACTGACCACTACAACACAGAGCCGATTAGTAAAATAGTAAAGAGTTATCAATATTGATGGTAAAAATATGTGTTTGTATTTTCTAAAAGGTTGTTCCTATGACAATTTGACTGTAGTTATCTGTTCTTACGTCAAACGTCAGCCAGATAGCTCCTTGATGGACATAATGTATCTTCTACAGCATTTGAGAGCAGGGTCAATTGGGTCCCAGTCACCGAGATCACCACGGGAACCTTAAGGTCGGATTTAGGGGACGCGAGAAAAGATCAGTTTTTTTGTGTTGTTTTTCAGTTTTCATAGCAAACCTATTTTTTTTCGGCAATATAAATACAACATGGCTCCAGTAGTAACATACGGGTTTAATTTTCTTCCCGAAATGATAACAGTTGTTGAATATCTGTCAAGGGTGTCCTGGAATTGAATTACAACCTTTTCTCTTCATTTAAAAAGTGTCTCATATAATAATAATATGCTCATTTTAGACAAGGTAAGGAGAAAGTTTGTAGGGCTCACCGTATTCCAGAATTTTCTTCTTTCGTTCAAGTCAGCCAATATTTGAATCCTCCTCCTTCCTAAGCTCCTCTTTCCCTCAACCTTTCCTTCGATTCCTTCTATGGATGTGTCCGGTCCAGTTTGTTTTGTTCCGAAGAATCACGCCCAAAATTGATCTTTTCTCAGCCATTCTTCTTGGAGGTCTTCATTTGTCACCCTGTCTGTCTGTCCACCTGATCTTTCCAAGTCTTCTCCACATTTTAAAGCTCTCCAAGTATTTCTTTCCCATCTTCCTGAGAGTCCAAGTTTCTGCTCCATAAAGTGCGATGCTCCAAATGTAGCATTTCATCAGTCTCTTCCTCGGTTCCAAACTCAACTCGCTGGTCGGCTGTTACCTCTTCTTGTTGAAAGCTCCCTTGGTCATGGTGACCCTTGACTTAATTTCCTCTGTGCAGACTTCCCTGGTACCTGAACTGCTAAATGCTTTCCAGCTCCTAGTTTCCGATTTTGACTTTCACATTGTATATTATTTAGTTTTACATATTATCTGCAGGTGACCTGGCGGTCTAGGGGTAAGGTGTCAGACTTTTATGCTGGCGGCCGGGGTTCAATCCTCGGTCCCGGCATGAATTTATCTGATTACCAAACCCTTCCTTCACCTCTGACAAGACATCTTGTGAATGTGGGGAATGCCAGGCCTCCACCGTGGTTCGGATCCCACGTTAAACTGTAGGTCCTCCATTTCATCTCACAATCACCCTACCATTACACATTAGCGTAAGTGCGTATAAACCGACCGGGTAGTAAGACGCGATGCTAATAATAATACATACATACATACATACATACATACATACATACATACATACATACATACATACATACATACATACATACATACATACATACATACATTACATACATACATTACATACATACATACATACATACATACATACATACATACAGTAGCCCCATGGCTTCTTTGGTGCTGACTGACATCTTTGAAACGTTACCAGACCAAATGATCTGCAAAAACATGTGTTTAGCAGCTGGTTCTTCTGACGGTCAAAATTTAGCTATATACCTAAATGTTGACTGTCAAAAGTCAGCTGTGAGCTGTCAGTCAGCACCAGAGAAGTCACGGGGCTACTGTATTATCTTAAGAACTGTTATAAAACTAATTTAGAATGAGGAGACGAGAAAGTCTATGCTGTGCGCCGTATAGTTTATTTTTGCTTTCTCTCTCCCACCAATGTGTAGTTCTCTTCTCGTTTTTTTTATTTATTATTTGTTTCCTTCATGTAAGCTAGGAAAAGAGTGAAATATCTACGCGCTGAGCTTGACAATACACATTATTTAATAGGAGACACGGAACAGGATGATGAATTAGTTTTTCAAACTTGACTATTATCGATGGTAAAAATAAAAAACCAGCACCGCATCTTTATTCTCGTTCAGATTATACGCTTATGTACTAAATACGCCAATGGTTCTAGGGACTAAAACGGTTATATTTAAAGGAAATGTACCTGCATTTGCATTGAGGGAGAGTGTAAACAATTTAGGGAAAAACAAACTGTACGCCCGACCGAGATTAGAACCTTGATCTCTCCGTCATCAGAAGTCTATTCAACTGGCGAGAGTAGAGCGTTAGACCTTGTGGCCACCGAAGCTGATAATTTAATTGTTAATAAATTAAATAATATGTATTTAAAGAATGACAAATTATAGTGACTTTAAATGAACGCTGATGCCTGGGGGTCGAAAGTGGGGCTGCCTATAAAATCAAGGGACAGGTCTGTTTGACCCCGAGAAAACACGTGGTTTATTAATGAAGCTTGTCAAAGTGATAGCGAGATGGGCCGGTACTACGGGGTGAACTAAAGCAGGATAGGGTACAGTAGCCCCATTACTTTTTTGGTGCCGAGTGACCGCTTTAAAACGTTACCAGACCAAATTATGTATACCTACGCCGAACCATATGATCTGCAAAAACATGTGTTTCGCAGCTGTCACTTCTGACAGTCAAAATTCAGGTATATACCTAAATGTTGACTGTCAGAAGTCAGCTGTGAGCTGTCAGTCAGCACCAAAGAAGCCATGGCGCTACTGTACAAGTAGAGACGAACGTTTTCAATCGTAGTGGCGGCTTTCGGTGGAATTGTAGAGGTGGTCTCTACAGTTTATTTTATATACATCAAATAGTGTGTTAAGGGAAGATTGGGTTCATAAAGAGGGGGGCAGATACGGGGCAAGATGGAAAAAGGGGCGACAAGTTTTATTAGTAAATAATCGGGACAACCTTAAAATTATTATAATTAACTTAATGATGATACAAAATATTGAAATATGAACATAAGGGATCTACAAAGAATCGCATTCTACTACTACTACTACTACTAATAATAATAATAATAATAATAATAATAATAATAACAATAACACAGTAAAACCTCTGATCACCGAAACAAAGCGGGATGAACCCGTTTTGGATAAGAAAATTATCGGATATGAAATTAATACCCCTCTTTGGAGTAATACAAATTTTATAAATTAACTATTTTATGCATATGTATGAGCATACAGTATTTAAATAAATGGTTGTTAAATATAACAAAGTTAAATACACAACAAAACTAAATTTATCATTTCTTCCTAAAAAAAAGGTATGAAATTATCTTTTGACTTTAAAAAAAAAATTGTATATCATAAGAAATAAAGCTTTTACCGACGTAAAACCTTTAGTTATTTGGCGGTCCAGCTACTGAAAAAAAAGTGCTGTTAGCCGTTTCAAATATGACGGGTTTCAGATATTAGAGGTGCGGATATGGGAGGTTTTAATGTAGTAGTAATAATAATAATAATAGTATAAATTCTTTCAATACTGAAAACATTCTGTCTCGTGAGAGATGTGCTCGAGTAGTTAAGGATACAGCCTCAACGAACCGCCCTTGGTGCCGATGGCCAGAAGGTGTTGGATGGGGTCGAAAGCCAGGGCTGTGGGCTGGAACGGGAAACCATGGCGGAAAGTCTGAAACAAACAAGACAGGCAGTAAGTATCACTTCCAGGGGCAGCGACTAATGTTAGCAGTATTAAGCGGGCGTGGGAGATATACAGTCTGTATTATCAACTGCAAGAAAATAGATTCACTCGTGTCTAGGATTACTTGGGTTTATACAGTATGTTTAATATATAAGATGACGAGCGTTTGAAAATAATCCTACCGCGTGTCTTAAATCTGTCTAGAAGAGAGTCGCTGCTGCTCTGATCCTTGTGTTCATAGCGTGGTGTTGCTCTGATCCTTGTATCTATAGCTTGGTGTTGCTCTGATCCTTGTGTTCATAGCTTGCTGTTGCTCTGATCCATGTGTTCATAGCTTGGTGTTGCTCTAATCCTTGTGTTCATAGCTTGGTGTTGCTCTGATCCTTGTGTCCATAGCTTGGTGTTGCTCTGATCCTTGTGTCTATAGCTTGGTGTTGCTCTGATCATTGTGTCTATAGCTTGGTGTTGCTCTGATCATTGTGTCTATAGCTTGGTGTTGCTCTAATCCTTGTCATCATAGCTTGGTGTTGCTCTAATCCTTGTGTCTATAGCTTGGTGTAGCTCTGATCCTTGTGTTCATAGCTTGGTGTTGCTCTAATCATTGTGTCTATAGCTTGGTGTTGCTCTAATCATTGTGTCTATAGCTTGGTGTTGCTCTGATCCTTGCGTCTATAGCTTGGTGTTGCTCTAATCATTGTGTCCACAGCTTGGTGTTGCTCTGATCCTTGTGTCTATAGCTTGGTGTTGCTCTGATCATTGTGTTCATAGCTTGGTGTTGCTCTGATCATTGTGTTCATAGCTTGGTGTTGCTCTGATCATTGTGTTCATAGCTTGGTGTTGCTCTGATCCTTGTGTGCATAGCTTGGTGTTGCTCTGATCCTTGTGTGCATAGCTTGGTGTTGCTCTGATCCTTGTGTTCATAGCTTGGTGTTGCTCTGATCCTTGTGTTCATTAGCTTGGTGTTGCTCTGATCCTTGTGTTCATAGCTTGGTGTTGCTCTGATACTTGTGTTCATAGCTAGGTGTTGCTCTGATCCTTATGTTCATAGCTTGGTGTTGCCTGTGTATGTATCCCTGCAGTAAAGCCTAGAGATCAAGTTTCCCCTTCCCAGTAGACAGTCCCGCACATCACATAGTATGTATCTTATCAAGGGACTGACTGCAAGTTACTGGAGTTATGAGAACACCCGTGGTGGTGGTGTTGAGGTAAGGGGGGAAAGGGTGTAATATCGACCATCTAGTGAGCGCGGTGAATGACACCTTTACTCATTTGTTTCTCTTCCTATCTATCTATCTCTCTCCTACACACACACAAAACTTCTATTAAGTTGGTAACAATGCGCTCTCTCTTCTACCAACTTTATCGCTGAAGGAAAATAAAAGAATGACTTTTATTTTCTTGAAAGTTGTAGAAGTAGAAGTTTGTTAGTTCGACTCCTAACAGCAGCGAAAAACTACTTCTCTTTATCAAACTCACCTCTTTCCGCCTTTACCAAGTTTCTCGATTATTATTGGTATATCAGCACTACCCCTTGTAACAAGATGTAACTTATTGGCAGCTAGCACCCCTTGTAACAAGATGTAACTTATTGGGAGCTAGCACCCCTTGTAATAAGATGTAACTTATTGGGAGCTAGCACCCCTTGTAACAAGATGTAACTTATTGGGAGCTAACACCCCTTGTAATAAGATGTAACTTATTGGGAGCTAGCATCCCTTGTAACAAGATGTAACTTATTGGGAGCTAGCAACCCTTGTAACAAGATGTAACTTATTGGGAGCTAGCACCCCTTGTAACAAGATGTAACTTATTGGGAGATAACACCACTTGTAACAAGATGTAACTTATTGGGAGATAACACCCCTTGTAACAAGATGTAGCTTATTGTAAAGTAACACCCCTTGTAACAAGATGTAACTTATTGGGAGACTTCTTGTAACAAGATGTTACTTATTGGGAGCTAACACCCCTTGTAACAAGATGTAACTTATTGGGAGATAACACCCCTTGTAACAAGATGTAACTTATTGGTAGATAACACCCCTTGTAACAAGATGTAGCTTATTGGAAGGTAACACCCCTTGTAACAAGATGTAGCTTATTGGAAGGTAACACCCCTTGTAACAAGATGTAACTTATTGGGAGATAACACCCCTTGTAACAAGATGTAGCTTATTGGAAGGTAACACCCCTTGTTAACAAGATGTTACTTATTGGGAGCTAACACCCCTTGTAACAAGATGTAACTTATTGGGAGATAACACCCCTTGTAACAAGATGTATCTTATTGGAAGGTAACACCCCTTGTAACAAGATTTAACTTATTGGGAGCTAACACCCCTTGTAACAAGATGTAACTAATTGGGAGCTAACACCCCTTGTAACAAGATGTAACTTATTGGGAGATAACACCCCTTGTAACAAGATGTAACTTATTGGGAGCTAGCACCCCTTGTAACAAGATGTAACTTATTGGAAGCTAACACTATATGTAACAAGATGTAACTTATTGGGAGACTCCTTGTAACAAGATGTAGCATATTGGAAGGTAACACCCGTTGTAACAAGATGTAACTAATTGGGAGCTAACACCCCTTGTAACAAGATGTAACTTATTGGGAGACTCCTTGTAACAAGATGTAACTTATTGGAAGGTAACACCAGCCTGCCTTCTAGTGATGTGTATAACACATGGTTAGACTAAACTCTTGCACTTGTATGAGTTTATGTCATTCCCTCGAAGCCCAAGTCTAGAGAAAATGAACATTGTACCATTGCACATCCTGGCGAATGTAAATGTGTGTAAACAGTGCCGAGGTCTATATTTAATGAACTGGGATGTAGTAGAGCTCGGATGTCTTATTACTGTGATTGATCGATGCAGTCTTCCCTACAGACTCATGAATATTTCCACGGAGCAAACTGTAGATATCTAGACATGGAGCTTTCAATATTGGCTGCGTTTCTTTGTTGACACCCCCTTGGAAGGAAGAAATAGCTGATAGTTTGGAACGAGCCTTTCCCGTCACCGGAACATTAATACAATTTGTGAAGAGAGAATGTCACTGCAATAGAGGAATAAAGATTGTTTTCGTGGAAAGGTGGCAAGTAGGAAGGCTTAGCTATCAATATACAGATAAGTTAATACTCGTGTTTACACATTAAGTGCCCTAGGTCACGGCAGCAATGTAATTAAACTAGTTTTTAAAATATCCAGATTGCTAGGTCAAATGTATATTTAGTTTCTAAGTCGGCTGTATATTCAGCTCTTCTTGCAGCTGCATATTCAGCTCTTCTTGCAGCTGTATATCCAGCTCATCAGTCATCTGTATATCCAGCTCCTCAGTCATCTGTATATTCAGCTCCTCAGTCATCTGTATATTCAGCTCCTCATTCAGTTTTATACAAATCTCCAATCCACTGTATATTCAGCCCTTCTTGCAGATGTATATTCAGCTCTTCTTGCAACTGTATATTCAGCTCTTCTTGCAACTGTATATTCAACTCCTCATGAAGCTGTATATTTAGCTCCTCAGTCATCTGTATATTCAGCTCCTCAATCAGTTTTATACAAATCTCCAATCCGCTGTATATTCAGCTCCAATCGCTCTATATTCAGTTCCTCTGTCCTAGATTCACCAGCTCAGTCAGCTGTGCGAGTCGGGCCCGGGGTCAATGAAGTCACTACTGACCCGGAATTTGACCCGCAACCCCCAGGGGAAGTGCCCGGAGATTGTTCTGTGAACCGGAAGCGTTCAGGGCTTCACCGCTCCCTGGAGACGTACACTCTGTTGCAAGTCTCGCAAGAAACCGTTCGTGGATCGCCAACATTCAAGTGTTACTGAACGGTTCTCGTTGGTTACGCTTGTTGATAACCCTTGTGTTAATATATGATCTCTAGTTGCAAGTATGTTGTATGTTACTACCGTGAAGAGAACAGAGATAATAGCCAACATTTATCTCTATTTGTGAACCTGTTGTATGTTTTTATCGTGAAAGAACTGAGATAGGTAATATTTAATAGTTCTGTGTAGCCCTGAGCAAGTGCCATGAAGATGATGATGTGGCATTTCCTTTTTGACCACAAGTTTATATAAACGTTACCCCAGGAAAACCCACCTTAACAATTACTTTAGCAAGCCAACACTGACAGAAATGTTGCAAGGGTAACATGACAATACTGAAGTCAAAACAGTCCCTGGAAATGGCGTGCTGCGGCCAGTCCAGGGGTAGCCCTGTATCTGATATACCCAGTTTTGCTACGGTCTATTTAGATTCAGATCACCTTGAAAATGTCACCCTCCTTAAGGATCGGCAACACGTAAGCCACGCCGCATTTTTCCAGTGGAATACTATCCATGTTTTTTTTTAAATGCAAGTGGCTAAAAGATTCCGCATCGCAACGGCACGGACGAATCGTGGATAGAGCATTGCTCGGTGCGGACCGTGTGGCCACCTACCACCGGAAATAAATGTTCAGGAGCTTCCCAACTTCATTTCTTTCACAGCCGTGTCACGTGTGACGCTGTAGTCATTGTTTCCAACATTATGTACAAGATAAACAATATTATATACAACTTATTGAACAACAAACATTCTTATTCTTAATTATTAGCTAACTTAAAACTTTATTCTTCATAATTAATAGCCAACTTAATTTGATGAAAATAGGTGAAAACCTATGGCAGTAAATAATAGTAAACAGTAAATAATAGAAATCAGTCAATAAAGAATATAAAAAGTGTTAGAAAATGCTGTGCGGGTCGTGTAGCCAAACCTATCCGGGAATCTGAACCGAGGTTGATCGGACTGACAGGGGAGATGGTCGGTCGCAGGGGCATGACGGGTAATTTATGAGACGGGGCCACACCACCTTCCGAGAGGATTCTCCAAATAATTCAACCCTCAAGGGTCAACTATCGATTATCGCTTTGACACTTTTTTGCTGAAGCAATTTTTTTTTTCAAAATGTGGTCCACGTAAAACATTAAATATATTTCTTCTTGATATTGTTTGGACATACGGGCAGTTCTTCTATGAGACGTGTTTTTACTACATGATATGGATTTAACGCGACCGCTCTCTCTCTATATATATATATATATAGACACACACACACTTTAGTTGTGGACTTAAAGACACGTATTTAGTTTTAGTTAATAGGAAGTTCTCATAACGCGGTAGTTGCGTTCTGGAAAAATATCGCGTTCCCGAAACGGCTATTAAGCAATAAAACTAAATACGTGTCCTTTAAGTCCACAACTAAAGTGTACTCAAATAATGGGCAGTATAAAGAGTTAAGCGTAAGGTTTCGACATCTTCCTGTCCTAGAGAAGTAGAAGACACTGATCTGCAGGTGTTGCAGAGTTCAATTCTTCAATCACACCATATTAATTAGTAACGAACGAAGGCAATTGTTGTTTAATATACTAACTTTATATTTCTTAGTTTGTTTTTCACAAGCTCCGAAAGAACGCTGGCTTCGTGTGCTTTCATTTATACAACATTATGGACATATGTTACTCAATTTTTTTCTTTTAAGATGGGATTTTAAGTACTTTAACAAAAAAAAAGTATTTTTGTAGTTTTCATAGCAAACTATTTTTTTGGTCAAAAAAGTTAACTCAGTAGAAACATAAGAGTTTAAATTTCCTTCACACGGTGATAGCAACAGTTGTTGAATATCTGTCAAGAATGTCTTAGATTTTGATAACATTTTTTTTCTTTATTTAAAAAGTGTGTCATCTAATGCCGCTATGCTCATGACAGATATTCAACAACTGTTGATATCTCCACCACGTAAAGAAAATGAAACTCTTTGTTTCTACTGAAGCCATGTTATATTTATATTGTTATATTGCTGAAAAAAAATTATTTGATATGAAAACTGAAAAAAAAAACTTTTTTCTCGTCACCTTCGACTCCGTTTTTAATGCGTAGACTAATAATACAGCCAATCTGTCTTTTAAAACTTAAACAGCACACAGTCATGTTATTAAATTTAAATGCACACACACTTCATTAGAGATTAGGTGCGTGCATTTAACACCAGGTACTTACGTCTGTGGCCGCATGTTAATAATAATAATAATATTTAGCACCGCGTCTTACTACCCGTTTGGGTTATACGCACGCATGTTAGAACAAACCTCAAAAGCTCCAGAGTCAAAGTCAAGAAAAAAAAACACTTTATCAGTTTATTTTAAATCATGGTTCGCTTTACAAACTCTCTGGTTAAATTAATAATATTTACGTTCGTTATTCCCGTATATGAAGTATGTAACTATGCAAGTGAGAGGAGAAGAATGAAATAAATTAAAGGAGGAAGAGTAATGTTAGGTAACCTGGTGGTCTAGGGGTAAAGTGTCAGACTTCGGTGCCGGGGCTCAGGGGTTCAATCCTCGGTCCCGGCACAGATTAACTGATTATCAAACCCTTCCTTCACCTCTGACAAGACGTGTATTAATCACAACTTGTGAGTGTGTGGAATGCCAGACCTCCACCGTGGTTCGGATTCCACGTTAAACTGTAGGTCCTCCATTTAATCTCACAATTACCCTACCATTACACATTAGAGTAAGTGCGTATAATCAGAGCGGGTAGTAAGACGCGGTGTTAATAATAATAATAATAATAATAATAATAATAATAATAATAATAATGAGTAGTGGAAGGATAGAGGAATATGGAGGCATTTTACTAAACTGAGTCAACCACACGCTGGAAACAGTTGATGATAATGATATACGTACTAGCTCTGGGCTCATTGCGTACTTTGTTACAAACTATGCCTGTATTTACTTCTCTTTAAAAATATATAATTTCACCTTTTTAATGTATCCATAAGTATGTTGATGTTGACTCCTCCTTTATAATATCTTCTCTAGTAGATGTAGACCTATTGATTATCATCTAAAACAGCTTTTCCCGTCTATTCTGTAGTTCTGTCCCAACCGTTTACACTTTGAGGTTTTCCTTCATATTGGTTTTATATTTTCTCCTCCAGTATATAGTGGTGTAGTCCCTCTTTAAAAACTATCCTATCAGCCATCTTGTGATAGCCGTAATAATAATAATAATAATAATAATAATAATAATAATAATAATAATAGACGACACAGATGATACGTACCCGCTTTGGTGGCCACATGGTCTAGGGCAGTGATTCTCAAATTTTGTTTGCTCAAGGTACATAATTATTTGTTGTGCATTAAGGAATACTCTGGCGTACGCATGCGCATAGAAACTTCTCTCAGTTGGACAGGGAAATGCGTGCTTTTTTTCAACCACGAATTGAACTTAAGTAATTTTTTTTAAAGTCTTGTCGTTTCTAAACTCTTTGATTTTAAAAACAAATACATTCCCAAGATTTAAAACTTTTGAATATTATTCTATTATTTCTTTTTTAAAAAAAATATTGACAGGAACTACTTCTAACCCCCAAAAAAAAATGTTCTGTCAAGAATAAAATAAATTCCAGAATTTTGTGGCACAACCTTTGAGGACCACCGGTCTAAAAAAAACGTCACTCTCAAAATAGAACGGACTGGTATATGATTTAGAGAATGGGTTTCGAATCCCGGTCGGGTGTATTCATGGTTCAAGTTTCACACTCGTACCTGTATTTTCCTGCAGCATCCCTAGCTTACCCGTGTCTGGCAGCTAGGTGGGGGACAGTTTCAGGAAATTAAAGTGGAGAGAGGCTCGTGACGGTGATAGCGCAGGTAATTTCACAGTTCACAGCTCCGGTAAATGTCGGCTTGGTTGACGAATGGGACAGATGCTATCGCGAGACGCTGCTCCCGGTTCGTTCGGTAACGTGCCAGCAGATATGGAAATGGCGTGGAAGAGGTGTTTGTTTTGCGTCTGAGCGGGTTTGAGGAATCTGAACGGTGGAGAACCAAATGGTGGGCTTTTTTTTTATATATTTTAAAATGAAGGAGCTTTATCTCATAGATTTGTCTTCAAATTTCATCCATAAATCATCTTCAACACGAATTAAATGTAAGCGTAAGACCTGTATGCGGGTGAACTTATTGGCCCGAGTAACTGCCATGTTGGGGCCAATATCACCTCCATGTAACTTACTCAGGAGGAAGAACCACTAGTAACTGCTAGGTTGGGGCCAATATCACCTCCATGTTACTTACTCAGGAGGAAGAACCACTAGTAACTACCAGGTTGGGGTCAATATCACCTCCATGTGACTTACTCAGGAGGAAGAACCAGCAGTAACTGCCAGGTTGGGGCCAATATCACCTCCATGTGACTTACTCAGGAGGAAGAACCACTAGTAACTACCAGGTTGGGCCAATATCACCTCCATGTGACTTATTCAGGAGGAAGGACCAGCAGTAACTGCCAGGTTGGGGCCAATATCACCTCCATGTAACTTACTCAGGAGGAAGAACCACTAGTAACTGCCAGGTTGGGGCCAATATCACCTCCATGTGACTTACTCAGGAGGAAGGACCAGCAGTAACTGCCAGGTTGGGGCCAATATCACCTCCATGTGACTTACTCAGGAGGAAGGACCACTAGTAACTGCCAGGTTGGGGCCAATATCACCTCCATGTGACTTACTCAGGAGGAAGAACCACTAGTAACTACCAGGTTGGG
>CABFVX010004263.1:51751-69017 GCA_902151425.1 Timema shepardi | reverse complement strand
CCCGCGCACCTCCCCGCGTCTACAACCTATCACCCTTTCCATTAATTTCTCCGCCGCGCCTTAGTATACTGGGTTTAAGCCTACTGAGACAATATTAACTCTCCGATATATCTAACAACACAACGTTACATATATTTATTGAAATACTGCGAGATACCTTATTCGGCGTTTGACAGGACAGCCGTCCCTAATAAATATGACTTGACTGAACAAGGAAAAAGTACATCACTTTCCTCTAAATATAAGACACTTTCCAAAAGGGGAAGTTCTATAATAACAGTATACAGTTTCTAAAAGGGGAAGTTCTATAATAAGAGTTGGCGCGGCTTAAGGCCTACGCAAGAAAATTTCTCGCAACAACGTGCTTGCTAATGTCAGATACATCATATGTGTTAGGAGGTTCGGATAGTTCATAGAACTAACTAATCATAGTACCAAAAGGTTCAAGACATCTGTCAGCTAACGCAATAAATAAATACACATCTAATATGTCCTACTAGATAGTAAATAAAGCGACAAAGAATTAAAGACAACAATAAGCTAACATTATAACAAAACTAGCTTCTAATCTGTCAGTTAACATAATAAACATAGCAACAATGAACTAAATTCGTCTGACTGTAAATACAATAAATAAACTAACTTCTAATATGTCCTACAAGATAGTAAATAAAGCGACAAGGAATTAACGTCATCTGACCGCTAACACAATAAATAGACAGATTCTTAATGACTCCGGACATACGGCTTACTTTTAACCATAATTAGAACCCTAACCTGAAAAATACTTGCTAGTGGCCAAAGATCAAATTTATAATAATTAACATAATCTACACCAAGATTTGAACCCTATCCTGAAAAATACTTGCTCGTGGCCAAATATCAAATTCCTTCTTTTACAATAACTTACGTTATAATAATCCTAGGGGCCTACATACTGCCCAAGTGTGCCTTACTTCTAGATGGTATCAAAGAGTGTCTTCCATTGCCAAACATACGCTTATATTTGGTTCTGTTCAGAAGGGGGGAAAAGAAGTGGAAAGAAATGACCTCACAGAGTGGTCATAAACACTCAATCACATAAACTATGTCTTCCACGGCGCCTGCGCACAGCGCCGTCGAGACACACAGCCAAGGGGTTGGGGGTGACCTCGGGCAGCCGACGCACAAGGAACCACTTAGACCGGCCATCTCACGCACGCGCTCTTCAAATGGATTGTTTTAGTCAGGAAAATATTTTAATAACTTTGACTTCCCAAACAGAGTTTATTTCAGTGAGAATGAACAAGGTCGTTCCGTGGCGTGACCGTAGTATTTGTACGAGACCCCAGCTTGTCTGTTGAATAGGGTGAGTAGAAAGATGTTGTTGGTGCTGGGCTACTCTCTATCCACGGTACAGTATACCTTATACCATATAACCCCTTTTGATTCATTTTCTTTGATTTAGTTTTAGATACCTTATTTATTTGAAAATAATAAACGATAAATAAAAAACTTTTTGTTTATATTCATGAAAGCAATAACCACAGTAAGAAACAAAATAAACCACATATTGGTGGTGCACTCCAGAGATTATTAGGTGCACTCTAAGAAATATTTATAAAACTATTTTCTCTATACAATGCTGATACTAATTTATATTGTTTAAATTACTTTTTAGATATGAGAAATGTTTATGTCAACATGTAACCTAATGATTATATTCAAATCTAATCTGAACTATAGTAAAAGCTGTAAGGGTGCTTTTTAGACTACAAAAAATAAATTCCAAAGAATACGTTTCTATATATTAAAAAAAATTAAAATATTTCTAAATAATAATTTCATTAAAGTAATATGTATTTCCAAAAATACATAGAACTAGCTTTAAGGGTAATGGACCATTGTAAAATATGGTAGCTCACATGAATGGCTTAATTTTTGGAAATATGCTATATGTGGGTTTATACTCCTCCCCAAAGCAGTTTTTCA
The DNA here is from genome assembly GCA_902151425.1 of Timema shepardi. Lineage (NCBI taxonomy): Eukaryota > Metazoa > Arthropoda > Insecta > Phasmatodea > Timematidae > Timema > Timema shepardi. The sequence continues at coordinate 67,046 of CABFVX010004263.1, read as the reverse complement.
ACCTGATACAAGCCCACGCGAGGGAGCAGACCTATTAGTTGAGTAAAGGGAATCGACGAGAGATGTCTATGTCGTTTTCTTTTTCATCATAGTTTCATTATCACACGTATGGTTATTGATGGACGAAGGAAAAGAAGGGAGAAAGGTCCTTTTACTTATTCTTCGTCTCCTTTCATGACAGTTTCCTCGGGTGCACCGAGCTGGGAATAATATATCATGGCTTCCACGATAAGATATTAGAGCACCCCAAAGCTTAACTCACAGTTTCTCCGAAACTATTGTGACTCTCAAATCAGAATTATTTACAAAGGCCCTATAAGATTATGACCTTATTAACATTCACGTATTATAGCTGGTTCGTTTGGAAAGAAAAATATCTTAAAAAAACTCTAATATAATCTTGATTGAAGACATATTTTCACTTGGGGAAAAGGTTATTTCCTAATTGACATAGATGGGTACTGTAAGTGTACGAAATAATCATCATAAACATAAGTTTATTTTGAGATAAAACTCAGGCCTCTAATGCCAATAGTTTTCACACTAGTGCGTGCTTAGTTTCGAATTATTTGCGCTACCAGGTTTTTGACACACCGATTGTTGTCAGAAAAAAGGCCACTAAGTTTTTTTATTAGTTACTATCAATACGTTTGTAATTTATCCATTTTGCGAACACATTTGAGTTAAATATTTGTCTATTATTACAACATTCAGTAACGTATACAAGGTGAACCAGTACACACTTTTATTGATTCCAATCATTAAAAAAATATATACGATTAATTAGAACCCATTGATAAAAATACAAATTAAATAGGTTCTAGAGAAGATAACAATAATATGATTTTTTGGTATTGTTGGAGTTGTCGTAATATTTCTACCCTAAAAATTTGTTAGCTTACATCTGGACTAATGGAATAACAAAAGATAATATATTTAGTTCAGCTAACTTTGCATCACTTTGTATTGCAGTGTTAGATTTTAATTTACAAAACATTAGAATGGCTATTAAATGGTGCCAATGATTACACAAATTATAAAAATATTGTCACTTGACCCCGTTACCAGTGTGGAGGACTGGGGGTGAAAGCTTAAATGTCCTTCTGTTGGAAGGTTTGTCTTTTGTAAATAATGATTTAATCTTTAATTTATTTTAATCCTTTTTATTTTTTGCCCTTACCAAGAATGACCTTGTGTTACCTGTATTTTTTGTTTTCTTTAATTGGCTGTAAATAATTTTTACTATAGAGTTTATCACGTTAATAGCATAATTTGTGTTGTAACAATAATAATATAAACTACTTTTATAGTTGTCTAACCTCGTTTTACACTTACTTTTTGGCACGTTTTATTCCATGGCTTTTTTATGTAAAAAGGATCCCTACATCGCATACCATGTCTAGGATCAACTATTTCAGGGAGAATGCATTCCATATAAAATCTTTTTAATTTTGGAAGCATTTCCTTTACCCAAAAGTTTTGATCCCGTTCCACCTTGACGTACTCAACATCAAAGTCCCAAAATATGATTAAAATACAAACTTTTCTTTTTTCTATGTTTAATTGTCCTTGTATTTGATAAAAAAAATAGGGGAGTGTTTTGTTCAGAATTAGGTTGTTTTCATCGTTCATACGCAGGCAGACATTTTTCACTTTACATGCGTCAAGAATACACTGTACATTTGGTTTGTCTAGCTTCAGTTTGTTGAGGGAAGGTAGACACTTCACTTCAATTATAGTGTCGTTCCCCACCAATCCATCAGGACTGGCTCCCAGCTAAGGAAAACTAGTATCTACAAATAGACCACACGGAACAACATTTTCTTTGAATTTGTCCTCATACTTTTTTATAGCAGTGGATTCATTTATTCTTACATATTTTATCATATCTGTGCTAACCTCTTTTGGGTTTACGATTCCAACCACAGTGTTGTGACAGGCTCTCTCTTCTCTCATTTTCCAAACTTTTGCAAACATTGATGCAGTTAGTCTACTAAGCCTTGCTTCCCTCCATACAATATTGCCGCTCTGGCCTAATGTCCTGCGTTCCAGTTCATTACAAAGATTCTCTGTTGCAACTTCCTTTCCTAGTCTGGACAGAATCTTTTTTTTTTTCTCTGCCATTTGTTCTTCACTGATATCTGGTTGTTCAACTTCTGGACCATAGTCGATATCCGTCCCAGTTCTTTGTTTTTTGTTTGTTTTAGGTGTCCCAAATGGTAGGTGTCTCGATGATTTTCTTTTTCGGTGACTGTGTACAGCTCTTGATCTTGCTGCAAACATCCTTTTGGTTATATGACCTGGGCAATGCCCAATCAATCTTTTTAGTGGTTAAGCATGCCAGTTTGGACCTCTAGTATGAGAAAGACCAGCAGCTAAGCAACATCTCTTGTATCGTCCACTTTTGCTTACATCCGTTCGTTTACCACATGAAAACTTTGAAACGAGACTCATACAGCATTTGGTCTGGTTAGTGGTGTGATTTCCTACAAGATTATCTGCTTTGATGACTAAGGGGTCACCACACAGAAGTTGGAGATATCATTGGTACCTTGTTGATTTCTCCTCCTTCCTTTCGCTTCCTATATCAATAATAATAATAATAATAATAATAAATAAGATGTAAAAAGGTTTTTAATGCACCCATACTGAACTTAACAACTTGTAAAAACATGCTTGTAGAAATAAAAATAACTTACCAATTCAATACGTTGTTCATGACACCTCCATTTCTTTTTATCCATGATGGGCAACTCCATCAATGCCATCATTTCTTGTGCTTGCTGATAGCCTATCCCTAATGATAAGGTACCCCACACAAATGCATCACTTAACTCTTCTTCCTTGCTTTCTACTTGAGTTTTGACCATTCTAGTTTCTTCACACATTAAACATTTAAAAATCAAATGGCTGACAATTCCAATTTAGTCAGCATGACCTATGGATCGTTAGAGGGATTTAGGGCAGGACTGCAACGGTTAGATGCTCTCGATCAGTATAGGAGAAAGGACAGAGGATCCTTAGGCACCCCACTACATAGTAATCCAAATGAGGATAGGTTTGGAAGAGCCTCTCCGAGGTATCAGGATGGTCCTCGACAACAGGAATTATGGAGAAGGTACAGGCTTGACAGAGGTATTCAAGGACGTGGGGAAACCTCACCAGGTAATTTCCAGGTACTAGGTCAGGGTTCCAAACACAATACTTTTGAAATGAGGGATAGAAGGACACACCAAGAACATTTACATACAAATAGAAACAACCTGTATTCAAATAATAAGGAGCTTCGTTTCGGAAATAAACCTCAGCAACTACGCCAATCATCACATTTTATCCCCCCAGGTAGAAGTGATGATATAGGAGCAGGGAACCGAAACCCAACACCACAGAGGTCAAGCCAGACATCTAAGCCTTTTGATATAAATGTTATTGTCAAGGAGGGAAACGACCTACCTGCGATATAAAATTCCCAGGTGTGTCGCAGGTTCTATACGCTCTGGGAACTGAAGGGGGAAATTGTATTAATGGAAATTTAGGAGCCTATACACTCGTGGTAGACTTTAGGGAAGATTTGTTACATGAAGAAGAGGACGTGAATCACCAAGCAAATCCAACATGTCCTGATCTCACGCTAGACGTCGAAGGAGTATACCTTACATGTCTAATGCATTCTGGGGTGGAGATAAGCTGTGTGTCCGAAGAAGTAACGACATCACTGTCAACCGGGAGACTCATCCCTATATTCCCCGTAACAGTATTTAAAAACTTAGGGGCCACAAACAGAATACAGAATAGGACTGGAAGTAAGGCGTTTCTGTAGATCTTTGAAAGTTGTTTCACAGGTTTGATCCCAGGTAAACCATTCACCTTTGAGTGTAAGCTTGTAAAGAGGAGCAAACGCGTTTGCAAAACTTTTAATAAACCCGCGGTAATATGAATCAGCTCTTATAAATGCCCGAAGTTCCTCTATGTCTTTTGGAGCCGGCCACTCCCCAACAGCACGCACCTTCTGTGGGTCTGTTGAAATTCCTCATCCTGAGATAGTATGTCCCAAGAAATTGACTTGAGGCTGCATGAGCTGACACTTTGAAGGCTTTAGTTTTAGCCCTGCTCTTCGCAAACGTGAGAATAATTCTTGAAGTCGAAGTAATTGTTCGTTGAATGTTTTCCCACGAACTACTACGTAATCTAGGTAAACCCGTGTGGACTTCCACTGCAACCCAGCTAAAATTAAGTCCATTAGACGTTGGAAAGTGCTAGATCCATTGCACACACCTTAGGGTAGAACTTTGAATTTATATAGCCTCCCTTCCCCTGTTGAAAATGCGGTCTTTGGGCGATCCTCGGGGGCCACTTCACATTGTCAGTACCCTGATGCCAGATCTTGGGTACTGAACGATGTTGCACCTCCTAGTGAGTCCAGGAGATCGTCAATCCGTGGAAGAGGGTAAGCATCCTTTTGTGTTACTGCGTTTAGCTTCCTGTAGTCCACGCAAAATCTTGTTGTTCCATCCTTTTTTGCACAAGGACAATGGTAGAACTCCATGGAGATGACGACGGTTGTATAATATCTTCCAAGATCATGTCCTCCACTACCTGGCTCGCTTCTCCCCATCAGTGTATTGGGAGACGTCTTGGTGGCTGCCTGATAGGAATAGCACTACCTGTTACAATATGATGATAAATACGATTAGTTCTCCCCAGGTCATTTGATCCCTTGGAAGTACTTCAAAGAACTTATCTATCGTCGTATCTGCCCGCAATGTAACTGGTGAGGGACTTGGGTTAATAAGTCTAATTGGCAATTCCTTGTTCTGTATACTTGCCAATACATGGGCAGCCATAACTCTGTGCTTCTCCCTAAGTTTGACAGAAGGCTCTAACAATCCAGTCACTTTATCGTGAGCTGCGTTAACCTATCCACGAGTGAACACCTCACTATATGATATTACTATCATTGTTTTGTCCACAGATACGTTCCACACGCTAGTTCCATTCAAATTATTATTTTTGTAACGGTTATCAACCCTACCACTGAGTCACCTAGCCTTAGCTCTGAGCTAGAGAGTAAAACATCACCCTGATTTTTTATGAGAAAATTTACTCCAAGAATACACTGTTGGGTAATATTACACACGACTAATAATCTGTGAAGCACTTGAGTAACACCAATCTTCACAGTCATTTCGACCTCTCTCCCCGTATTTATTCGATCTCCACTCGCGTTCACGATACAGGCTAATGTGGGTGATACCGAAATTTTAGACCCACCTTTAACACTTTCCCACACGTCTCTGCGTATTAAGGACACGGCGGCACCAGTGTCAATTAAAATACGAACAGCACAACCTTCTAAATGCCCGTTAACGTTTACTGCCCCGTCTGACTCTACACTCCATACTTCAAATGTGACAGGGTACCTGTTGATAGCCTCGTGGTCCACGCTGACATATGGGGACGCAGAACCAATCTCGCGGCCCTCACTGACGTGTGAACTTACCTTACAGCTACCATCCCCGTGTGAATGCTCCTCAGCCAGCGTGCATTCCGTGATAGTGGGTAGTAGATCCTCCTCGGGTGGCACGCGTTTACCGGTCTCTTGTGAAGCCCCCCCATTTGGTGCACGTTCCGTGGTTCCATGTGAAGCCTTCTTGGCCGTCACGTGTGAAGTCCCGGCCAGCATGAACTCGTTCACGCTGGCCGCTGGCCGTTTCCCTGAGGGCACTATGCCCGTCGGCGGCCGTTTTCACCACACTCCCAGCATCTCATTGATCGACCAGATGATGTTTGTAATGGACGTCGGTCACCCCGCTCCCGTGGTGCAGAGATCGTTGTTGCTAATTGCTTCATAGCTGTCGTCAAGCCTGAAGCGTCATTTGTTGTTCCTGAAGCAGCTTGCCCATATCTTGCAGCGTAAGACCCGCCACCATGCCCGGAGTATTGGTGGGAGTCTCAATGCCACTTGTGTGGGTTGGTAACGTCCTCGAACGTTCCACTTCGAGGATAGATTCTGTTTCTACAGCAACAGTCATAGCTCCGTCAAGCATTTTAGGTCCAGCTTGTCGCACAAATAAACGCAGTTGCACGTGATTTAATGCCTCTATAAATTGGTTCTTGACGAGAACATCTCTCACAGACGATCTAAATTTGGGAAAGCTTTAGCTGAAAGTCGGCGTAAATCCAGCCCAAGCGACGAGAGTGGTTTCGCGGGTGCATGACGTCGGTTACGAAACATGGTTTTAAAGCGTTAGTCTCCTTGCCCCGGGGCCAGAGATTGTTTTAATCCATTTTTAACTTTAGAATATGGTTTTTGTTCTTATTGGTCCAAAACTAGATATGATTGTAAGGCTTTACCGGCCAAACTTGCGGCTAGATACGCGCAATTCGTTGCGTCATCCGACCAATTGTTCACTGTGGCCACTAACTCAAAATGTGCGATCCACCCGGACACGACGCACTTACTTTTTGTTTATTAATATTTCAAATGTGTTTAGGTGTTATTGTCTGCCCGAAACTACGAACACCAAGTACATTCGAAAACACATATTTTCATGTGCATGACAGTAACATGATTATACTCACCACACTTGTTTAAATTGGGCAAATCTAATGACCCTCTCACGTGCTTTTAGTTGGATAAAACCTGTCAGTCGAAGCGGCCTTAATTTATAAGTATAGTTGAGTTTTAGTATAATTTAGATTCCTACTGCATATTATTTTACATAGGCCGTGAATAATCGCTTGTGTTTGAACAAAAACAAAAATAATTTCTTCAAAGAAAAAAAGGAGACTTATTCATTGCTTGTGTATAAAAAGTGATATCCAGAAAGAAAAAAAATGGAAGAGTCTTAAAAAGAATGGAAAGAAGCAAAATTACATCATTTATTTCAAGGCAAGTTTGAGGATTTCATCGATAGTGTTATTTCTTCGTGCCAGCAGCATGTTAGGAAAAGTAAAGCTTCAAATATAACTATTTTCAATGGTGGGTGAATACGGTTTCCCTTCTGATAAATTAGTATGTATGTATGTATATAAATGCAACTATTATACACCCACTACGGTGGCCGCATTGTTTAAATTGTCATTCTCTCAATAGACTAGACGACCAATGTTGGGGAGATGGGATTCGATTACCAGTCAGATCTACTGAGGGTTTTTTCCCCTAAATGATTTCCCGTTCTCCCTCCATGAAAATGCTGGTATATTTTCTTTAAAATGTAGACCTTATTATTATACATTTTGTAGGGTGGTACAGTCAAATTGTAGTTATTCTAGTTATGTTTTATTATATCTATCTAATGGAGTAGAAATGAGGATGGTAGGATGTTAAAGGTACCCTCATTAACGTGGAGAGAGAATATAAAACCATTTAGGAAATGCCACTCTAAGTACACCCAACAGGTATTCGAACCCCAATCTCCACTTTAGGGGCCAGCCAATCTTTTTCGAGAGTGAAGCCAAGATCCAGGTTCAATGTTGGAACAAAACATGATTCTAGGAATTGATAAGTTAACTAAATTAAAATTATAGATTAATCCAAAATATAATTTAGAAAGGTTGTATGCCTAGAAGTGTTTAGTTAGCTCTCTACATGATGATAAAATGAGTATCACAAAAAGTGCACAATATTAATAAAGATGTCTTCCCCCAGCGTCAAGCATTGTATGTGGGTACTTCAACATCATAATGTGGCACCACTACAGAAAAGGGCCATCCTACTCAACACATACTAGTCGTGCTATTACTCAGATCGCGAACCTAGCATCCATAACATAAATATAACGGCAGTTTTCCCTCATGAACCTGAGGAATTTATGTTTGTATTAATAATAATACTCCCTGAAATAATTTATAATCAGGATTTAAAATGGATTTTAACAAGTATTAGATCTGCATCCCTCCTTAGTATCACAAAACTTCCATATGCAAAAATGACATTTTCTTGGTGAGAAAAGTTATGTAACACAGGTTGGCGAGGGGACTAGGTTAAATGTCTACATGGTGTTACATAGAGGGAGGGGGGCTAGAAAGGTTACATGGTTTATAGATGACCCCTTATGAATTACACCGTTATTAGAGTGCTTTCACAAAGATATGTGCTCCTGAGCATTGAGCACATCTTAAGTCCAAAGTACCTCAATTTTGAATAGCGGTCTCTTGATGACAATTTCCTAAAATCTCCCCCTACCAGTATAAAAAGAGCTTTAGTGTTGATTGCACAATTCCAGTTAAAGGTCAGAACTTATGTTTTCAATGCTGATTACTGAGTATGTGCATTGAAACAAGACATCTAAAGTTGAGCAATGAAATGCACTTGATGTCGTGCCAGGGAAGCTATGTTTTCACTAGAGTTTTATTTTTCGCGGGTGATTTTAAAAGCAGTAACCCGTAGGAGGGCTGCACAAAATTATATCACAGGCAAAGTCTTGGACAGCCCTAATTTACACTAGGCCTCTATTCATATTGATGTTCGGTAAAGTTGAATTGTTTATATTTCTCACAAGGTAATTAAATTAAACAGATATTTCTCTATTCAAAGTAAGGATAGGAGATTGCAAAATTCTATGTTCACTATTAGTTTAGTTCTACTTGGTCTAGGAAGTCTGGGGTTCAATTCTTGGTCTCGGCACAGATTTATATGATTGCCAAGACCCCTCCTTCACCTCTGACAAGATGTGTATTAATCACAACCAACTTGTGAATGTGTGAAATGCCAGGCCTCGACTGTGGTTCGGATCCCACGTTAAATTTGTACCCCCCCCTCCCCCCATTTCATCTCACAATCACACTACCATTACACATTAGCAAGAGTGTGTATAACCCGAACAGATAGTAAAACCAGGTGCTAATAATAATATTAAATACAAATCTCGTGGGGGTTTGAATATCCATTTTTTGTTTTTGTAGAAAGTCAGAGGAGTATATAATTCTGATTAAGATAAATTCTAATCCAACTTTATATTCCCCTTTCTGGTGCATTTTGTGATCACGTCCAATAGTTGGGAGCTTTCCATAGCAGATCTGTTAAGGGAAAGACTTGTATTTGACTTCATATCAAATATGTATATCACTATTCTTGTAATTATAAAAAATAGCACTAAATGTGTGAGCCTAAAAATTTAAATTACTATCCAGAAATAACAGGTTCCAGAGTGTCACCAATAAAGAATTTAAGGAGAGATAGGAGGGCTACATTGTAGTGGGTTTGGACTAAACGCTACAGGTCTACTTACCATTTGACGAGCTGGTTTGTGGGCTTGGATCATGAGAAATGGACAATCCCCTTGTCAGCCACTCAGCGTGATTGTTTGAACATACAACATGAGCGGTGGGGCTTTTGTTCTACGAGAGCTCGGTTCTACATTACATGTTATGTTCTCCTGTCTTTCTCACACAGCTTTCATCTTTCTTTTTGTTTGTCACATACAATACTCATAAGTAAATATCTCCGGAGTGTAGAAAGGTATCATTTGTAGATAATTTTTTGTCATTTTAGAATTTAAGGTCACATTTTCTTGCTATGCGCAGTTTAGTTTAGTCATTTAAGCATTTTAAGTAATTTTAAGGCAGTCATGTTGAATAAGTTTGTTCATAAATATTTCATCATCATCAATTACTGTTTCTAGTCTATGGCCGGGTCAGTCTAGTAAAATGCCTCCATCTTCCTCTATTCTCTCACCATTCTCCTCCCTCACTTGAACACTTTCTGTTATCTGCTCCTCTCATCTCTTTCTTGCGGTCTTTTTCCTACATAGTCCAATTGTCAGAATGAGAGTTATTTAGGCTATGACCTTTGTATCTTTTTTGGTTTGGTTGTAAAATACATTCCTGATGAGACACTGCAACTAAGCTAGAGAGGGTTGCATTGGGAGGGGCTAGCTTACTTCTGAAACAGATACAAGATGTTATCCAACTTTTATGAACTGATTATATAAAACTCAGCCTAGGGCGTGGCGGCCAGCATCACCCTCGAAGTAATCCCCTTCTGCACAGACACACCAGTCCCAGCGGTTTCGCCATTTTTGAAACACTTCCTGGAGTCATGATCTGTGAAATGTCCAGCACCACCCCTAATTCTACCCGGGATCTTCTCAATGGTGTCTAACTGGCAGCTTTTCTGCTTGATCTTCATTTTCGGGAATAAAAAGAAGTTGCAGGGGGCCAAATCAGGAGGGTAGGGTGGGTAGGGGATATAAATAATTTTGTTTTTTGCCAAAAAGATATTGAATGAAAAGGGAAGCATAAGAGAGGACGTTGTCATGGCGCAACAGTCAGTTATGTGCTCACCAAAGTTTAGGGTGACGTCGTCATAAATTTTCATGTAGTCATCGCAAAACATTCCAGTAGAACGTGGACTTGACAGTTTGGCCTGCCGGTATGAATTCTTTGTGCACAATTCCCTTGATGTTAAATAAAAAACTATGAGCATGCTCTTGATATTGCTTTTAACATGTCTGGCCTCTTTTGGCCTTGGTGAGCTTGGGCTCTTCCAGTGGGGGGCGTGTTGCTTGGTCTCAGTGTTGCAACAATAAACACAAATCTCACCAACAGTGATAACCCTGGACCAGAAGGTTGCTTCGGCGGAGGTGACCTGATGAAAATCATTGCAGATGTGCGACAGGCAAATGCTTCTGGCCAGTTGTCAGAATCCTGCGACACTGTGCATGCCTAACTCAGCAGTCAAAATCCATTGGCATGTCCCATAACCAATTCCCACCTCCTCAGTAAGGTTGTGAATCGTCCAACGTAGATATGCTGAAGTTTGGCAACCTTGTCAGGTGTTGTTTAGTTGCTGGACCTCCATATGTGTTCGTCATCCTCAACAGATGTCCGACCGGCCTTGAAATGGACATGCCTCTGAAACACCTGTGAATGACCAATGCCTTCTTCCTCAAACACTTGTTGAATCGTTGTCCGGGTAGCTGTCTCACTTTTCCAAAGATTAACACAAAACTTGATATACATTTAGTTTCTTTTTTGGATCCAATAAGAAAATCGCCACAAGCCACATACACGACTCCAAATAAAAACATAAAAACCAGCATGACCCCCCAATGATGTGTAATGCGGCCCAATGACTTCCAGGACATGCTAGTACTGCCATCTATTTTTGCATAGAGCTACTACAACTGCTGTCCAGATGGTAGCACCACTCCAGAAAATTTTGGATACCACCTCATATTTGTGAATCAATAATATATTTAGCAGAATGTAAGGGTTTAGTTGAAGGATATTATTAATTTCATGCATATTTTTAATTTACATTTATAAAGTGCATGTTTGATTTAGTCATGTGCATTATGCATTTAGGTCATTTAGAAGTGATTTTTTAAAAGGTAATGGTTATTTTTTTATCATTTTTGGTCATCCAAATCTGGGTCCTGGTAATAATACATTGTAAACTAATACTTATAGGGGAATTAAAACATACACAATCCAGAAAAAAACTGTATATTTTTGACAATATGATTTACAAATGAACTATCAGCACATACATATACATCCACCCGAGGACAATCATAAAGCACATATGCACACGCGTGCACACACATTATATAATATATATATAATAAATATTATACATATATTATATACATTATATATATAACTTTCACATACAAAAGTAACCAAGCGGCGTAATATATTAGTTTTTATACCATTTTTTTAATATAAATTCACTTCTTTAGTGAAATGCATTATGGCTTGAAAATTGGACACTAAATATTAACATTACAAATACATAGAGCATATAAATACAATCAAACATTAGCCTTGATCAACAATAAGAAAAGGCAAAAAACAAAATAATAACTTTATTTAAAAATATTTCATAAAGGATTTCTTGCTGAATCTACTCTTGGTGTTCAAAGAACCACGACAAAACATGTTTTTGTTTTTTAAAACTTATATACATCTGTTAATTTGTAGTGTTTGCATAATGTATCAATCTAAAATAGATTTGTTTGGCTGAAGCACAATTTGTTTTGTGTTATATTTAATGTTATAGTTCCCTTGGGTTTGGGAACATTCTCAACGCGTCCTTCAGTTTACTTTCAGGGCCAACTCAAATATTTCACACTTGTTTCAGCATTCAATTATCCTAAGAATTACATAAAGAATATGCCTGTGCTGGTATGTATTAGTATTTTCAATACAAAATGATTAAAAAATAATAGGAGAAATATTTTTTTCCTGTAGTTTTGAGTGGTATACATAACACTATATTATCAGCCGCAAATATCTCATAATATGTAATGAAATAAGTTTCTTTTAGGTAGGTTTATTAAAAGAACATTTTCTTAAAAACAAAATATTGTTTTCTTGCAATAAAAACACCAAATTTCCACTAATGGCACTAAAATACTTTGCTTCACATTCACTATAATTGATTGTTAAAGAGGTAATACTGCTCTAACAATACAGAATGCAACTTTAATAATTATAATTAGTTTTTACTCCCTATATGCTGTGAGCAAGCTCTTCTAGTGAACACCATTCGGTAGATAGATCACTCAAATTATGGCTATAAGTGATAAACCAGGGTTTTTAAACGATTTACACTAAAATGATAAATATCAAGAAGCAAGTCCGACCCGCAAACCAATAGTAAGTGTAATGGCGGTGATATTGGCTCAATCTTTGCAAAATCTTCAAACAAAAACCGGTAAATTTTGTTCTCTTAAGATGAATTCATACTCACAGGGTTGTGCGCCAGCGATGTTGTGTTATTACATTCTGAGCATGGTAGCAAAGTCCTGTGAGTGAATCAAACAATCGGTCTTACAAGGTAGCTCATTAGGGAATAGCCTGTCCGAGATTGTTTGTAGTTAGACACAGTCCTGTGAGTGAATCAAACAACGGCCTTACAGGGTAGCTCAGTAGGGAATAGCCTGTCTGAGATTGTTTGTAGTTAGACACAGTCCTGTGAGTGTGAATCCTACTTGAGAGAGTACAATGGTGATACACTTTTTACAGTGTTCAGTCCAATGGGATTTCATGAATTTTACATACTAATTGCTTGTTATATTTACAAACTACAAAACAATGTTTTTGTGTCAGCGGTAACATTTAAAAATATAAATCTCTAAAATTGTTGACAGCCTTTGGAAGTGTTTAAAAGTTTAAAGAAACAAAGGAAAACTAAAGGCTATCTTCTATCAAAATAAAGTATTTGCAATATTTTATAAATGTGCGGTAAAAGATACATTTAATTGGGTATGTCCATGGGATTATTTATTTAAGTTTGAAAAATTCAAAAGTATTTCTCAAAAACTTTTAACTTTTACTAGTTTTACAATCTGCCGGCCACCCACTCTGAGCAAAGGGAAGGTTATCTTAGGTCTATTTGTTGATTGATCTGCAGTTAAGAGACCAAAATACATATTTTAAAATACAAACATTCAACATTCTCACCAGTGATGCCATAAGAAGGGGAAGGAAAAAAAGGTGTTTATAAAATAAAATAGCAATGTTAAGTAAGTCTATATTTAGCCATACATGTTTACTCCTCACACACTATTTGTATCCTGCATGTCTATAACTTGTAGAACAATTAATGTGGGAATAGATCACGCCCTAAAGCCTTTAAGGCTTGAAAGTTCCCCTGCCCATCCCTATCAGATAACACACAGCTTGAAACAGATGTCACATTGTGATGGAGACTTTATATTTTACTTAAAGGTTATTTGGAATAGAGCACTATGCTAAATTAGGAGGGATAGCCAGCACACTTACCTTGGTGATACTGGAGTAGAAATTGTTTAGATACAACACTAAAAAACACAAACACATTTTAAGGACAAGCTTTCACTGTCATAGACAGCTTAAAAATATGTCTATGACAGTGAAAACCTGTCCTTAAAAATGTGTTTGTGTGTTTTATCTAAACAATTTCTACTTCAGTATCACCAAGGTAAGTGTGCTTGATGGTTATCCCTCCTAATTTAAACCATATAGTTTACTTAAGAAAACTGCGGAATTGATATCAGTAAAACAGTTGTTATATTTTAAAAACAAAAACTGAAAAATGTTTTTAAAATGAAAAAACTATCAGTGATCCTAATTTTTCTTCTGACAAGAGAATAATGCAGAAAACAGCATCATAATGCGTATTCTGGTTTGAGCATAATCATGAATCAAATATACCTATTAATAAAGTATGAGATGGCCTCTGAAGCTTTTGTAAGGATCTTGGAATGCTCTTTGCTTCTTGTAATTAGGAAGCTTATTTTCAGCTTTTTGGCAAATTGGTCAATACTTATGGAAAAAAAACAAGCTCTGCTCCTGTAGTGAACCACCAGACTTAAAACGGTCTCAAATTGTGAGATTGCCATCGAGATTGTGCAGTTGAAAAGACCACACGGAGTGCACGGTTAAACTAGAGAATCTGGGCTTTGAAACAAAATAGTCAGTGGGGTAAGAGCCTTTTCTAATCACATTCAAGTGCATTGTTTCTACATTTGATTAAGATGTTAGTAATATTTTAGAAAATGTCTAAAACAATCAACAGATAGACTTGTTTTTATTATTGATTCACAGCCTTTGCAAATTTATATAATTGAATCAGGGGACAAGTACAAACTGTGTATTCAAGATGATCATATTTTGTAAATTTTTTCCTTGGTTTGAAATTTGTAACAAAAAATATTAGATTTTTTTTATAGTTTCAATTATTTATCAAAGGTTTTAGTACATATGACAAAAACAAGCCAATAAAGTTGTATAAAAGCCATACCACTTAAGAGTTAGGTAAAGATGTATAGTGTTGAAAGCATCCCTGTTTTCCTCACTACTCAGAGTAGCTAGATGACAAAGGATAGTTATGTAAAAATACTTTTAAACTTCCTTAACACTCACACAATATTGGTGACATGGTTAGTATTTTGATCAACAGGTCGAATAACTTTTCTTCCAGAATTAAGACACGTCATATTAGTGACAACATGTATAAGGAGAAGTACTGTGTATAGTTTGACCTCATAATACTTGTGATTTTAGGAATTGTCACTTTACTTCCGAAAGACCAAATGTTTAAATGCGATAGTTGAAAAATCTCAAATTTAGTCCAATACTTTTAAACTTTGCTCTATTAAGTACCCACTAAAATAAAAAAGTAATTTTTTGAAGCATTTTATTCATTGAAATAAATTGAATTTTCTAAATACATTTACACTTATTTAAAAATGTTAGTGCCTATTAGTGACATAATTTTAATATTCTGTCAGTTTAACATAAATTTAATAAATTGTTATGTTTAAAAGGTGTGTGTGTGTGTGTGTGTGTGTGTGTGGGTGTG